>AJWJ01000580.1:0-13694 GCA_000277445.1 Polysphondylium violaceum | reverse complement strand
TTAACTAAATAAGTAATAATAATAATAATAATAATAATAATAATAATAATAATAATAATAATAATAATAATAATAATAATAATAATAATAATAATAATAATAATAATAATAATAAGAGTAAAAGATTATCAAGTTCATATTATCCATATCCATGTTTAGATGATAATAATGACCAAACACCAATTTATTATTATCAATTAATAGCACAATATTTTAAAAATAATCCAGATGAAATTGATTCATTTAGACCGCTATTATATTCGCTCTGGACAAATAATCAATGGTTTTATTTAATTTATTCATCAATGTTTTATTTATGGTTATTAGAATATCGCTTATCATTGACACCTCAATTAAATATTTTTATTAAAGCATCCAACCGTTTATTTTGGTTTGATACAGATCACTCTACAAAGAAATACTATGAAGTTTATATTACCATAAAAAATAAATTATTAGATCAATCTCTATGGATAGGATTATGTGATAATCAAAACAACAATAGTAATAGTCAAAGCAGCAATAGTAATAATACCAACACAACACATTTACTTAGAAGTCGTAGAATTTGGGTGGACTTTTTCCATATAGTTAGTATTTTTTATTTTTATTATGAACCAAATAATGATGGATTAGAAGAATTTAGAAGAAATTTAAATTCTCAATACAATGAATATATTTTAGATACAATTCAAAAGAATGGTACATTAGATTCAAATGTATTACTCTCGATTGATGATATTTTTATTCGTGGCATTATACGTGTACTCTCATTGATTAAACATGAAGAGACTTTAATTCAATATATCGAAAAATGTACTATTTTTAAAGAGGGCTGGAATATGAACCCAACGACTAGAGTAAAGCTACAATCTTGTCTTTACTCACTAACAAAACCAGGCTCTCCTGCCTATGTACCCAGAAGTGTACGTTCGACCTCTAGAAAAGTACTTGATATTTTATTTCCAGCTGGAAAGTTATCAAGAAAAACTGTTAATCTTTTCTTTCGTTTATTAAATCCTTATTATTCAATTGGTTCCATTTTTCATTGGGTATATGATACTGTAAAATATTATTTACCATTTTTAAATAATAATAATAATAATAATAATAATAATAATAATCAAATTCAAATCAATAATAATAACAATAATAATTTAAATCAAAATAATAATAATAAATATAATAATATTCGAAGAAGAGAAATAAATAAATAAAAATAAAATAAAATAAATGTAAATAATAAAAAAATAATAAAAATAATAAAAATAATAAATTATTGTACTTATGCCTAAATACTTAATCTATTATTATACAAAAGTGTGGGCAAAATTATTTAAATATTATAAATCATAGATTTAAGTTGTTTTGATTATAGAAAAACCATTTTGTTCTCTTTTCGATTAAGTACCCCCGATTCAATCGATTTGTATATAATTAATGAATTATTAAATCAATAAATTGGGATGGCATAATGAAAAATCAATTATTTTTATTTAAATTGAATTTTGCGAGCACGACACTCATTCCAATGTCGTGCTAACCCTTGATAAATATAGGGACTTGCTTTTTAACTATTCGAAAACCAAGAGATTAGGTCCCTTTATGGCCCCATTACAAGGTTTTTAATGCAACCCTCATATTGCCTCTTGACGACTCGATTTAACCAAACTCGAATTTTTATTTTTTATTTTTTTTCTATTTTATTTTTATAGGTTTTAAAAGGTTTTTTTTTAATTTTTTAGGACAAAGCATTTTTGTGTTTAATTATGTTCTAAATTTCAAGAGTAAATAAATATAAAAAAATTAAAAATTTATAATTAAAAAAACATAAAATCCTTAGGAGATTTAAAAGATTTTTTAATCTCATTCTACACACCCCTGCCTCACCTAGTACTATCATATTTTTTATACCATACCCTTTTCTACAATTACATCTTGTTTTTAGTTCAACAACATATTATTATTAATTTAATAGTTGTCTTGTAACATATGCCACAATACATTTACCATTACTACAATTATCTTTACTATTACTACAATTATCTTTAGTTTTCGCTTTGCGTTGTACAATTATATTTATCCTTTACGCAATCTTATTATATTTGACATGGAGTTAATCAATTTAGTATTAAACTATATTTTTATGGACGACATAAATGAATTATTTTTCTCCATATTATTAGTTTTACTCTTATTTCTATTATTTGTTTCGAAATAACAATTAATTAAAATAATATATTTTATTATGATTATTAACTATTTAAAAACATATAAAATAATATAAATATCTATAGAATAGATTTTATAGATAAAACATGTCCTCACCTTTTCAACTTTTCATAACCCAATTGTATTTATATTTCAAATGTGATTTTTTTAATCACATATTTATAACATTATTTATTATTCCCTCATTGAATTAACAATATTTAAAAATTAATTGAAAAATTAATTTGTATGTAATAATAGTCAAACAAAAAGCATATTGACCGATCAGTATTCTTTTTTCCTCCCCTTTAATATATAAATAAATAGAAAAACCTATCAAACCAAATCAATACTCGACCCCTTTATTTCTTTTCCTCACAGCCATCTTCTATTAATAAGTTTTCGAGGCTGACTTCCCAATCGCCTGAGATCTTTGACTTTTTCTATTTTTTTAAATTTTTTTTTTTTGTCAATATCTAAAAGTTGACGTGGTGAATTTTATTGAAGAGATAAAAGAGAAAGCAGAGAGACTGAACGTGTGTGTGTTGTGTATTGTGTTTTGTATATATTGTATATATTGCGTTTGTGTGTATGTGTGTGTGTGTATGTAAATAATAGGTTGTGTTTGATCAAAAAGAAGAATATATATTTAGTTTAATAGTTTACAGTAATAGCAGTAGAGTAGAATACCATAGCAGCACCAATACAGTACACTTACCTATAAAGAAATATGGGTCAAAACTTATCCCTGCAACAACAATTTCCCTATGTTATTGGTAATCCGATAACTAGCTATACAAATAAATCAATATGGACACTACATTCAGGAACACGTAAAGATGATGGTAGTGCGGTGTCTGTGTTTAGTTTTGATATTAAAAAGAATCCAACCAAACTAGAGGTAGCCAAGAATGGTTTTAAGCGAGCTAAAACGATTAGACATCCAAACTTTCTTACCTTTTTAGATGGTATAGAATTGGAAACAAACATTTACATTGTCACTGAACCAATTAGTCCTTTAGATGATAAAATAACTGAAATCAAAGGTTTTGAGCATGCAATATCTTGGGGAATATATCAAATATCTGTATGTAATATTAGTATATACGTATCTCTAAATACTAACAATAATAACACCAATAACACACAATATAGAAAGCATTATCATTTTTAAATAATGATTGTAATCTAACACATGGTAATTTAAATACATCAAATATATTTGTTACAAAAGGAGGTGATTGGAAATTGGGAGGATTGGATTTAGTTTCAGATTTAAGGGATTCAAACAACAATATATTAAAGAATCACAATGATCTTGTGCCACTTAAATACAAGGCACCAGAGATCACCAAAGGACAGTGGTCACAGCTCAATCAATCGCCTGCCTATGCGGTGGATTCGTGGATGTTGGGCTGTTTGATCTACGAGTCATACAACGGACCCATGTCAAAGTCTGAGGATGTGCGTGACCTAAACAGTATCCCAAAGATCCTTCATCCTCAATACCAAAAGTGCTTTAGCACCAAACCAGAGACAAGACTCAATCCCACAAAGTTTCTCGAGACTGCACCATACTTTCAAAACAGCTTTGTCGAGATATGCGTCTTTTTGGAAAACATTACACTCAAAGACACCTTTGAAAAGGAGACATTCTTTAAGAAACTCGACCAACAGATCGACAAGATCCCCATCAGCGTGTGCAAATTCAAGATCCTTCCCCACCTACTCACGGCCTTTGACTATGGGCCCGTGAATCTCAAGATCCTCGGAACACTGCTAAAGATCAGCTCCCACCTGTCCTCGGACGAGTACAACAGTCGTGTGGTACCCAGCGTTGTCAAGTGGTTTGCATCCGATGATCGTGCCCTCAGAATTAATCTGTTGGAGAACCTCGAACACTATATCCAACACTTGTCTGAAGATGTTGTCAACAACCAAATATTCCCCAACGTCGTTAATGGCTTTAACGACAACCCTTTGCTCAAAGAAACCACACTTAAATCGATGCTCTTGTTTGCCCCCAAACTTACAGACAAGACCATGATCCAGTTGCTCAAGTACCTGGCCGCTCTGCAAAAGGACCAGTTGCCTGGCATCAGAACCAATACCACCATTTGTTTGGGCCGAATCGCCCAACACATGGCCGAGCCCACCAGAAAGAGAGTATTGATTCCCGCCTTTTCTACATCACTACGCGATCCATTCCCAATGTCTCAAAATGCAGGTATTCAAGCATTTATGTTTACCATACAATACTATAACGCCGAGGAAATAGCTACCAGAGTCATACCCGAACTATCGCGTTGTCTCTTGAGCACAGACAAAACCACCAGACAATCTGCCATCCAAGGTTGCAACCTATTCCTGCAAAAGGTCGAAAAGCTATTGGAGTCCATACCAACCATAGATTCAAGCAACAACTCTCCTCCCTCTCAATCACCAAATCACAACAGTACATCTCATATGAATGGCAATACTAGCGGTGGAAATAATCAAGGACAGCAAACAGCAGGTGGTGGTAATGAATCAATGTTGGGATGGGCTTATGGTATGACAAAGAAATTGTATAATAATGAATCACCTCAATCCTCATCACCTACCAATATTGGAAACTCTCAAAAACCACCATCATCGTCAAGTCAATCCAATCAATCAAATCAATCTTCTCAAAAATCATACAATAACAATAGTAGTAACAACAGCAGCAGCAATAATAGTTCAAGCATTAATCAAAAACCAAAAGCATCCAAAGTTATTCATGACGGATGGGAAGATGATGATGAGAGTTATAACAACAATGATGATGATCAAGTTGATATTGCAGACACAAAGAAACCAACAGCATTCTCGTCATCGAAATCTTCATCGACATCCTATTCAAAGAAAAAGCAAGAATCATATGATGATGACGAAGATGAATATGAAGACTATGAAGAAAATCAAAAGTATAAAGCAGACTTACCCAAACTTGGCAACACATCAAAACCAATTTCCAATTCAATTCAAATCAAAAATGTTGTTGCATCACCCCCCATTTCACAATCACCCCCAGCAACGACAAAATCAACCACTGGTGGTGGTATGAAATTAGTGTCAAAAACCACCACCAAATTATCGAAATTCAATTTTGAAGATGATGGATGGGGTGATGAGGGTGATGGTTGGGGTGACAGTGACAATAGCAAAAAAGAAAAGAAAACAATATCCAACAACAATTCAAACTTTACCGATGGATGGGACTAATGCAGACACTAAATACATATTTTTAAAATTTAAAAATAAATAAAAAAAAAGAAAAAAGTACACATTTTTATAAACATTATCCTTTTTCTTGATAATAATTTATCTTGTTTGGAAAGAGAGATTCAAAAAATACCTATTTCAACAAACTATAATAAATTGGTTTCTCAAAAAGAGATATCTCTTGTTGCTTGATTCGACCAATATGATTTTCTGTGTCCACCAAATAATGTATCACACATCAAATCCATCATATGTTTTGCAAGCAACAATTTTAATTTATTTAATAAAAATAATTAATTAATTTTTAAAAAAAGAAATATCTCTATATGGTAAAAATATGAAAAAACCTGTGGGGAATAAAAAAAAAAAAAGACATATAAATGGTATATAGATTTTTTATTTATCACATTAAAAGAAAAAACAAGTTTTTGTGTGTTTGAATTTTTTATCAATCATCACATTTTCTAGATTAGAGCATTAAATTTCAATATTTTTATATTTATATAGTTTTTTACTCTTTGTGTTTTGCACGCAGTTTTTATTTTTCGCAAAAAATCTAAATATACTTGTCGTCTGTTTTTTTTTAAATGTCTGAAACTTTATCTCCCTCCTCTTCACCAGCTACGAATACTACAAGTTCACCTTCCAATGAAGAAAAGCCGATAAAGAAATGGTATTGCGATGAATACGGTGCCTATATATACAGAGACTTGGAGGACACAGACGAGGGTAGCGACGTTGGTGATGTGGACTCTAGTATTGAACTTATTTCATTGACTACTCGTGATTCCTCGGCTACAACAACTCAAGAGTACTCTGATATGCTCTCTGGTCAAATGACCTCCTCTTCAGCAACAGTTCATAAAACTTTATCCTCTCTGACAACTATTACTCTTGAATCACCTGAATCTAGTCATTCAACTCCACTTTCATATACTCCATCTATTGAAAGCCCAAAAAAACTAGAACAACTAGAACAAGGTGAATCTGCTCAAGAACAACAACATAAAGATGATAGTTTAGAAAAAGATAATCAAGAAACTACACCAGCAACAACAACCCCATCAAGCGAGACACCAAAAAGATCATTAGGAAGCAGCACTCTTTCCCTAAAGAGATCACAATCTCTTACAGATCAAAACGTTTTAATTATTATAAACAATTCAATTTCAATGCTTCATATTCAATATTTATGGAGTAAATGTATGTATGAACATAACCACTCACAACTCTAAATTTATATAAATATGTTACTAATACATATCGTTTTATCTCTCTATAGGCTCAGTAAAGATTTGTGCCGATGGAGGTGCAAATAAACTTTTTAATATGACACAAAATAGAAAGGATCTAGAGAAATGGATTCCAGATTATATCAAAGGTGATTTAGATTCCTTAAAAGATGATGTTTCTGAGTTTTATTCAAAAAAAGGTACAACAATAATACAAGATACAAGTCAAGATACAACAGACTTGCAAAAGTGTATGGAATTAGTTTCAGAATTAGAAGAAAACACAGGTGTTAGAGTAAGTAGTTGTTGCATATTTTATTACTCTTTATATTTATTAATTCATAATCTTTGTAGTATAATAATATTTTTATTGCAGGTGGACTTGGTGGTAATACATCTCATGAGATGGCAAATCTTAATACACTATTTTTGTATAAAGATAGAAAAATGATTCTTGTATCAAACACAAACGTCTCTTGGTTATTAGATTCCTCTCAACAACATGAAATTGATTGCAGAGTGGAGACCAAATGCTCTCTTTTGCCTCTGGGCCAACCAGTTGAAAAGGCAACTACCAATGGCTTGAAATGGAATTTAGGTATGTTGTTGATTTTATTTTTTTATTTTCCTCTCATCGCGATTGATCATATTCTAATAACAATCTATTTTTATTTTATAAAATCACAAATCACAACAAATCACCCCCCTCCCACACCACAAACATAATTCTAAATATCTAGTCAAGCAATCTTTAAATTTTGGTGGATTGGTTAGCACGTCCAATTTATCCATAGACACTAAAATCACTGTTGACGCCTCTCATCCCATTTTATTTATAGTGGATACAAACGATATCAACAACTAAAAACGAGCGCCCACACCACCCAACAAAAACAACAACAACATAAATAAAAAAAGTTTGCATTTTGTTGAAAACATCATACGCATATATTATTGGTGAATCTATTGCACCATAGAAAATGAGAAAAAATAACATCATAGTAATCTCCCCAACATCATCTTTGCATTTAGATTTATCCGCCGCGCTCACTTGCACACTTTAATAAAAAAGAAATGATGTGATGCTGCAGGGTTTTTTGAAAAATGCTCACAAAAAAATCTAAAAATTCATCAACAATTTTTTTTTGTTCCATCCACAAAGGTTTTGAAAAAAAAAAAACTGTTATGTGTGAACACTTCTTAGCGCATTACGAAAATCATTCAATCAAAAGACAAGCCTAGATTTTTTTGCTAAACACTTTTTTTTATTTTTTTACTTTTTTTTTATTTTTATTTTTTTCTGATCAGATTCTTCAAATGGTAGAGAATAGTTTTTGGGGTCATTTCTTTTTTTCTCTCACTCTCTTGATAAAAATATAAAATTATAAATAGTTAGTCAAAAAACACCTTTGTGTGTATTGTTTTTTTATTTTTTCATAACACTATTTCTGTACCATACATCATATAACATATAATCATTACAATCACTTTACCCTTTTTTGAAAACTATTTTTAAAAAATTATATAAAAAAAAAAAGTAAGATATTTGTAAAAAAACTTTTTTTTTTATTATTTTTTTAGCATGTGATGGTATCACAGGATGAAGATCAATATTAATATTAAATAACACTATAGTGTTAAGTTTAGTTTCAAATTATTCATCATCTTTTTTGGTTTCTTATGGATATTCATATATTTTCAAATCCTTTTTACCAAAAATTAAAAATGGTTACCTTTGTATAAAAATAACTGATAAAAATTACCCAGACTATCAAACACCTTTAGAATATGGTGATAAAAAGAGTCAAACTCAATCAACCATAACTGTAAATAATTTATATAGATTCTTAATTAAAGGTAAATTTTTATTTTAGTTTTTATTATTAGTCTGTATAAATTATTAATATCATTTCTTTGTATACACTATAGTGATGTTTGGTGGTGATATTGGTTTTTCTGAATCATTTATATTAAATGATTTTGAGGTATCAAATTTAACTGCTTTAATTAAAAGTAAGTAATATTCTAGAGAATCTTTGTTGAGATTAAGAAATACTAATAATAATAATAGTATTCATTTTAAATAGAAAAGAAATGGATGATTTAGATACAAAATGGGCTTTTATTAAACATGGAGTAGATAGATTTGTACACTTTTTACATAGAAATACAGAAGAAGGATCAAAAGAAAATATTAAAGCACATTATGATTTATCAAATGAAATGTTTCAATTGTTTTTAGATCCAACAATGAGCTATTCATCAGCCTACTTTAAACACCCAGAGGAAACATTGGAAAATGCTCAAATTAACAAAGTTAGAATGTTGATAAACAAAGCTAATCTTAAACCAGATGAACATCTCTTGGAGATTGGCTCTGGATGGGGATTTTTGGCCATGGAGGCTGTTAGAATGACTGGTTGTAGAGTCACAACTATTTCACTCTCTATGCAACAAGTTATTCTTGCCAGAGAAAGAATTGAAAAAGCAGGTTTATCTGATAGAATTCAAGTGGTTTACATTGATTACAGAAAGTTGGAGGGTAAATTTGACAAAATTATCAGTTGTGAAATGTTGGAAGCCGTCGGTGTCGAAAACTATCCAGTGTACTTTGAATCATTGGAAAAATTACTCAAACCAGATGGTTTGGCCGTCGTTCAATTCATTTCGTTTAACGATCAAAAGTTTGAAGCCTACAGCAAGAGTTGTGACTTTATTCAAAAATATATTTTCCCTGGTGGTCTTTGTCCCTCAATCACCTCAATTATAAATGCTGCTACAGAAAACTCTCAACTCATGTTGGAACATATGGAGAATTTCGGACCTCACTATGCCACCACTTTGAATAGATGGAGAGAAACTTTCCTCAATAGTCAAGACAAAATTTTAGCCCTCGGTTTTGATAAACAATTTATCCGTACTTTTGATTATTATTTCTCTTATTGTGAAGCAGGCTTTGAAACCCGTACTATAAATCTCTTGCAAATGGTCTTCTCCAGACCTTGTAATACTAAAAATCTTCCTCTCTACCTCAACTCTTATCACTCTCAATCTTTAAATATCGAACAATAAAAAGATTCTTATTGGTTAACATAATCATTATTTTCTCCTACTGTCTGAAAAAGGTGATTTGTGATCATGATGAACGAGTGAAAACAACTTCGATAAAATTAAAAATATCTTTTGATTGGTTTTTGATTTATCGTCTCTATCAACAATCACCCCTTTTTTTTATTTTTTAGATTTTTTTCCCTTTGCTTGCGCCATTCGAATAATGATAAAGGGTAAAAAAAAATCTCACCAAAAAAAAAGAAACAACAAAGCAAAATAAAAATCTTAAAACACTTCTTTTTATTTTTTGAATGTTAGATAGAGATTTATATTAGAAACACATATGTCTCAAATCTCATACCATATTGTAAATAAAAATAAAAATAAAGGTTTCAATCAAAAAAAAAATTATGATGCCATGATTTTTTTTTTTTGATGAAAACAAAACTTTTTTTTCATTTTTTCAGTATTCTGCAGACTGAAAAAAAAGGACCTTGATCAATATTCTGCGATAGTGATTAGTTGTAAAATAATAGTTGTAATATTATATATATTTGTATAAATAAATAAAAATGGATTTTGTTGAAGAGAAAAAGAGAATAGCAGTAGTGGGTGGAGGTATCTCGGGTATGTCTGCTGCCTATTTATTAGCTCAAGGTGGTCATCATGTCACTGTGTATGAAAAGGGTGATTATTTAGGTGGACATACAAACACTCAAGATGCAAAGTTTGGAGATGTTACTGTTAAATGTGATACTGGATTTTTAGTGTTTAACAAAGAAAAGTATCCAAATTTAATGAGACTGTTTAAAGAGTTGGACATCAAGTCTGCAACATCTGACGTATCTTTTGCATTTTCCCTCAACGCCAGAGAACACCTTCGTTCTACTCCAATTGAAAAAATCAGATCAGAAATCGAATGGGGATCTGATGATGGTCGTTCTATATTTGCTCAATGGACTAATTTCTTTAGTTTTTCATTTTGGAGAATGTTGGTCGATCTTTATAGATTCCAATCCGAGGGAGACAGAGTAATGGCCAATGCTGAGCAATATCAAAATGTTACCATTCGTCAATATGTCGAACAAAGAGGATACTCTAAAGCTTTTATTGAATACTATTTGGTACCTGTCATGTCTGCTCTTTGGTCCACCTCTTTCAAAGAAATTGATCAATTCCCCATTCTCACTCTTGTTAGATTCTTTAACAACCACAACATGTTCCAATTGATTCGTAGACCTACTTGGCACACAGTAGACGGTGGTTCCTATCAATACATGGATAAATTGAAAAAGTTTTTGGAATCCAACGGTAGTAGAGTAAAAATCTCGTCACCCGTTACCAAAGTACTCAGAGACAAGACCACCTCAAAGGTTACTGTTTTTGATAAAACCGGCACCAGTGGTGAAACCTATGACCACGTTATATTTGCTTGTCATCCACCCGAAATATTTGGAATTCTTCCAGATATGACTTACCCAGAAAGAAAAGTACTCTCCAACTTTAAATATAGCCATCACAGAGTTTATCTTCACAGTGATGAAAACCTTATGCCAAAGAGAAAGAGCACCTGGTCCAGTTGGAATTACCTCTATGACGATAATTCGCTCACTGAAAACAAGGTTTGTGTTACCTATTGGATCAACCGTATCCAACCATGGCTCGATGCTGTCAAGACCCCACTTTACGTCACTTTGAATCCTGTTCTCGAACCACGTCCAGAACTCGTTCACAAAGTCATTGATTACGATCACCCACTCTATAGCTTTGATAGTGAAAACTCTCGTAAAAAGATTTCAGTCATCCAAGGTATTCGTTCCACTTTTTATTGTGGTGCCTACTATGGATTTGGTTTCCATGAAGATGGTATTATTAGTGGTCTTTTAGCAGCTCAAGCCATTGATCCATCACTCAACAAGATTTGGAAAGTTGATCAAACTCGTTACATTGATAATGTCCCAGCTTCAACTCATGTCAGAGATCAAACTATTAAATATGCTACTCGTGCCCTCATTTTGGCTGGTCTCGTTAAAGTTGGTTTCCTCATCAAAGAAGAAATTGCAAAATCTGGTTTCAATCAACTTTTTTCTTTTTTTACTTCACAAGATTTGTAAAATGTAATCAATAAATAAATAATAATTTCATAATATAGTTAATAATTTAGGAATTTATTTGTTGAAATAATAAGATTGCATTTGATTTAAAATCATTGGAGGTTATTTTAAATGTTGGGATGTCAATTAAATTTGAATTTGGAGAGAGGTGGTACATTGGATTTTGATCTCTACCGAGTGAGAGATGAAATAATAGTAAAAATAATGAGTCTGGATCATGGAGTAATAAAAATTTCCAAATCTCTCTAGTGAATTGTTGAAATGATTCTGGTTGATGAGAGTCTAAATAAACAAGAGTATCTCTGGCCACTTGTAATATTTGATCTTGTGAAATTGTACATGTACCCAAAACTATTGACAGTGTTGATAAAATTGAGTGTTGAATTTTATATGAGGGTGTAAAGAGAGAATTTTGTTGTTTTCTTTTTTCATTTAAATCCTTTTGATTTGATAAAACATTTTCTTCAATGAGGACATTTGATAGTATTGGCCAGAGTTGTTCCCAAAATCTTTGAGAAATGAAGTCGGTGGATAGGTTGGATATGGTGATAATTACTTTTAATGCTCGTTTACAAACTACTCTATCAGGTTCTGATACTCGTTTCACTATTGATGGCCATACTAGATGAATCATTGGATAAAGAGCTATCTTGGGTTTAGTATTTTTTAGACCAATATTTGATTTGTTGTTGTTATTTGACTCATTATTATTATTGCTATCATCATTATTATTAACATCATTTTGATCTTCTTCAATCTCTTGGGAACCATATTTTCTATTACCTGTGGATATAATAGTAAGGGATTTATCTATAATATCAATGACATCTAGTTTAATTAATCTATTTTTACTAGAAACAAAATGAATACATTTCTCTAATATATCTTGAACCAATTGTCTAGATAATTCTGTGGTCTCTTGGAAATCTGGTATACCAAAGTCACTTGGTAATGGAATGATATTATTATGATTTAAAATATCATTACTACCACTATTATCATCGCCATCATCTAAATTACTTGGATTTGTTGTGATGTGACGTTTATCTTGTTTTTCTTTTTGATTTTGATGGTGATCTAAAAAGAATTGTTTAATATCTTGAATTGATCTATTTTCTTGATTGATTATTTCTTCTTGTTCCTCTTGATTACTATTATTGTTATTGTCGTTCTTATTGTTTTTAATTAATTGTTCTCTTAGATTATTTAATTCATTTTGATATTGTATTTGATGAGAGGCATTATTATATAATACAATGATAATCTTTAATAAGATTTTAATATAGATTTGAATATTCTTTCTTTGTTGAGAAACACCAGTTGTCGTGGATGCGATATCTAGAGATTGTAACATCATCTTAACAGTGTCTGATAGAAAAGGGAGAAAACCAAAGCCAGTTATATTTAAAATACCTTCAAAAACATTGGGTGTATTTGGAAAAGATTCTAAATAACGCATATGGTTTTCAATAGTGTCCAGCAGATAGTCAGAGTTTTTGTAAACTATGTCTTGCAGTGACTGGTACTTGAATGATGTCATGATGGATGTTAGAGTTGTTAAACAAGAATTTGATATCATATTTGTTTTATCACTGCCAGCCATACCATATTTCTCCAACACTTGGTAAATGACCTTTGATATAAATATTTGTTTATATTTAATAGGATTGATTGGTATCACTTTACTCATAACGCCAATACAATCTATAATCAATGAAATCAATATAGTGTTGTCTAAATAAATTGATTGTTCTTTTAAATGTTTTGTACTACTAATTGAATTTAAATTATTATTATTATTATTATTATTATTATTATTATTATTATTATTATTATTATT
>AJWJ01000579.1:0-13701 GCA_000277445.1 Polysphondylium violaceum | reverse complement strand
AAAAATTTAGTTTTTTTTTTAATTTGTTTAATGAGATTATTTCTTTTTTTTTTTTTTTTTTTTTTGGCAAAGTGTTTTTTGGTACAGTACTTTGATAAATCAATTCACACATATTTTACTGATGATTTAAAAAGTAATTTCACCATTTGGAAAAAATATTAATTGTAAATAAATTTTTTAAAAAAGTTATCTGACACTTTCCCCCTTAAAATTTCTCTAACCGTTTTTTTTTTTTTTTTAGAAAAAATGGCGCCAACTTCGGTCTAAAAAAAAGTGGTAATAGTTTTTTTCTCATTATATCCTAAATATAATCTGATAACAAATGGACTGCAGTTTATTACATTGTTTTATATATATGCTAGTGTCAGAGATAATCCCTAGCAATGAGGTTTGAGTGCTAATACAGATGTTGGAATCAAAATTTATCTATGTTTTGTATTTTTTTGACAAAATTTGATAGTAACAATCTCACACGAAATCAAAGAGAGAATAAAACAATCAAACACAGAAGGATCCTACCTAATCTATGGTTGATTAAAAAATCATGGTCCATTTTCTAAATTGAATCAAATATGCTAGCTCCTTCTGTAGATCATTAATGGACAATCATGAGTTAGATCTATTGGTATTCGCATCGTCTAAATAAATAATATAGATACTTATTGTTATTCGTCTTTAAATCCTTTAATTTTTCTCTGATGAAAAACAATATTGATGAGTAAAAAAAAAGGCGGGTGAATTTTTATATTTCCCAAAAAAAAAAATTATGATAATTTTTGGTGTTTTTCTATTAAGAGAATTAAAAAAACGAAACGTCAGTTTGAACTTATCCTCACATAGAGATAACTTTTTTTATAGCTTCTTGCACTCTGTGTTGTTGATTAAATTAGAACTAAATACCCACACTATACATATGTTTGTTAAAACTGTTGTTGATGAGATCGTGTGAGGAGTGAGTGTGTTTGATGTGGTGTGGGTATTTTATATACAAAAAAAGTAATTTTGGTGTAAAAATAAAAATAAAAATAAAACAAAAAAAAAAAATTTTAAAAATGTGATTTTGTCACAATATAAATGTATATTTTTGTTTGAAAACATTATTGATTGTGATGTTGTATTGGTTATATTAATAATAGGTTGTTATAGATAGATAGATATATATTATATTGTCATAGTTATCGATCGATCAAAAACATAATCTCAATCTTAATCATCATCCCCTCTAGCAAAATATTTATTCTTTTATAAATGGCCACTGTTGACCCAGTCGCTCCTATATCTCAAATGTAAGTGGTGGCATGTGCTGTCTGAGATTCATTGTCATATAACAACATTAATCTACAGATGTTGGGCTGTATTCAACATTGTTATCACATTTGATCAATATTGTCATTATGATAAACAAAGAAATGATGATGGAGGAAATGTTCACATAATTCAATCAAACTCAAAACATTATCATCACCAATTACAATTCTAAAATAAGAGATTATATCATTCCCAAAAATATACCACAAAAAAAGAAAGAAAAAAAAAAAAAGAATCACCACCCACACACAATACAACACATTACCTTTGACCCCATTATCACACACACACACACGCCAACAACAATAGTGGAGGGTTTAATATAATTTTTTCAGCACCTATTTTTCAAATTTGTATACACTTCTACATATATTCATACTCTATTATCTCTCTGCATCCTCCTTCTCTGTATTTTGTGTAATAAAATATTTATACTACCCAATAAATTAAGAATATACCAAATAGTTGTAATAACATATATGATTTTTTAACTTTTTTTTTTACATCTGTTTCTCACCTTTTTTTATTTGTTTTTTAATTATCTCTATCCATTTTATTATTTATTATTTTAATTGGTTTTACATTTTAATTAATAATCAATCAATCAAAATATTTATTAATAATAATTTCAATAATAAAATAGCCATTCAACAATAGGTGTAAGCAATATGGAAGGAGTAATAGCATGTAAATCTTGTAATTTGGAAACGCCAAAATGTAATAGACACTGTTTACACTGTTCAAATGAAATTGGTGAGAGATGTTGGAGATGCAATTATTTAGGAAAAGTAAATTCAAAATTTTGTTTTAAATGCAATGTGAAATTGAATCCAAATTCAATCCCATCTAGAAAATCAATTCGTGATATTCCCAGCTACACAATCACAACCACTACCTCTACTCTATTGGTTAATAAATCAATAGTACCAGATAATAGTGATAACAAAAACAGTAGAAATGCCAGTAATAATAACAACAATACAACACAAAATGAAAACGATTCAAACAATTTGCCAAATATTAGATCAATCATTGAATCTATAAACACTAGAAACAAAGAGTATGAAAGTTTGGATTTTAAATCAAAGAAATCATCACCTGCAAAACTATATGAATTTAGAAAGGAGTCTTCATTATCAAATTTAGAAGATAAACAAAAACATCAAAACAACAACAACAACAATAGTAATAGTAATAGTAATAGTAATCAACAAGTGGAACAAATATCTACTCTATTATCATCATCTACAAGATTTGATGAAAATGGTAGAGTAGTTGAAGTGTTTTTCAATAATCCAACCATTACTCAAGAACAAATTGAAACCACCAAAGAACACAACAAAGCCAATGAAAATGCCTCATCCTCACCGTATCATGAGCCAAAACCAAAATTAACATATACATCTACAAAGAAAAATATATGGACAACTTCATCCGATCCAAGCTCGCCTTTAATCACCTCAACTACAATCTATTGCATAGATGGTACCAATAGTAGTGAAGTAGATACAAATTCATCTTCACCCCCACCAATTACGAGTAGTCCTCCAAGAGATGATGTTTTATATAGATATGAAAATGACGATGATAATCAAATATTTATTGTTGACAACGTTGATGATGATGACGATGACGATGATGAAATATTTTCAATACCAAATAATAGTAGTGCTACTAATAATATAAATCAACCAGTTGCACTTGGATCAACACAAAAAAGAAAATCATTTAATGGAGTTGGTTCAAATTCAGTGTTGAATGAAATTATAGGAGCATTACCATCACCCCCATCATTAATTATCAATAATAATCATCACCAAAAGAATAGAAACAATACTAATAGTAATGGAAATAGCAATAGCAATACAATAGTTGTAGCTACACCTTTATCACCAACCCACAATTCGACAGTGATAATCAATGATTCATCACCAACCAAATTTGATCCAACCTCGTCTTTTGGTAGCAATAGTAGTGTTGGTAGCACAAAATCTGATCATCGTTCAAATTTAATTAAAGAAATCATTTCAACGGAACTTGATTATATCAATGATTTGGATACCATTATCAATGTGTTTTGTAAACCAATCAAAGAATTTATTTCCAATGAAGAATCTGCAAATATATTTTCAAATATTGAACAAATTTTATCTGTAAGCAGAGAGCTCTATGAAAAGTTGACAGATTCTTCATTTACAATTGGCCAAATATTTTCAAGTATTGCAGACTCTCTTGGAGTCTATTCTGTGTATTGCAACTATCATCAAAAATCATTGGATTGTTTAAATACTTTATTAAAAATGCCAAATGTTGAACAATTTTGTAATGTATGTATTTCTATATTAGAGTTTGTTTTTTTTGAAAATTATATTAATTCTTTTTATATATAATTAGGAAATGAATAACAAAAACGAATTAAGAGGAATGGGTTTAAACTCATTTTTAATTAAACCTGTACAAAGAATATGGTATGTTTGATTTTTATTATTTATTTATTAATTATACTAATTTCATTTAAACTATATAGTAAATATCCATTATTATTAAAAGAATTATTAAAAGCTACTCCAGAGGATCATTTAGATTATAAAGAGTTGATTTTAGCTGTAGAAAAAATAGAAAAAATTGTAAATACTATAAACACACAGAAAAAAGAAATGGAAACTTGGCAAAGAACTATGCAACTCATTCAATCACTAAAAGGAGCTGAGGTAATTTTATTTATTTTATTCTATATTCTATTTGATTTTTATTTAATACTAATCCCTATACCAATATAGAATTTATCATTATTGGCAGCAAATAGACATTTAATTTGTGAAGGTCAAATTCATATGGTATTTGGATTTAGTGAGAATTCCGAAAAAAAGTATTCAAGTTTGAAATTCAAGAAAGGAGTTTACTTTTTATTTAATGATTTATTTTTATTTACCAAACAAAAAGGTACCACATATAAATTGGTTATATCAATACCATTGGAAACCATTTTAGTTCATTCAAATCTATGTGTTGTAGATAAGCAATTATTCTCAATGGTAGAGATTGGCACTGGTGGTAGAAAATGGACTTTTTGTCCAGTTTCTAAAAATCAAAACATTGTGTTTACCATTCAAAAGCTCATCGAAAAAGCTTGGGAAGATAAATATCAAGCCATTCCAAATGTTCAAAGTCCACCCATTGGCACTCCTGATAAAAATGATCATTCCAACAATGGTGCAAATTCACTATCCTCCATTGCCTCTCCAAATGGAAAGAAAAAACTCTCTCATAGATTAGTTAAAAGTTTAGTAAATATTAAAACACTTTAGTAAATAAAAATTCATACACCATATATATTATTTATTTAAATTATATAATCATCATTATTATTCGTGTGAACAATGATTATTTATAACACTCGGCAGGAAAAAAAAAAATAACTTTTGTTTTGATAATGCAACCTTATAAATGATCTTAACGAATATTTATTTTAATAGTATTATTATTATTATTATTATTACATTTTATATATTATATTATAAATAGATAAATTATTTATTGTTTTTGGGTGTATATTCACAATTTAGTTTTGGGAGGTGTTACCAGAGTAATCAGCACCACCGGCTTTCTTGATCTTGGTCATGATGGCAGTTTCATCAAGTTCATCTTTTTCAGTGAAATGGAATTCAGTACCATAGTTTTGGATAACTTTCTTGGCAGAGGCTTTGATAACAGAGATTTTAGCTCTCTTTAAGGCACCAACAGATTCACCAACCCATGTGATGAAAGAGAATTTAGCACGTTTGGATTCAGCATCACCAGAGACTGATCTTAAGTAAGCAAATTGAGCTTGGTCGTCTTCTAAAGCAGCGAGTAAACCGTGGAGACCATCAGTACCTTTAGTGTTGAAAACGATGTTTTTACCATCAAAGTTGAAGACACACCTATATATTTAATATAATAAATATTAATATTTATTTTTGAAATGAAAAAAAACTGGACATAAAAAAAGTAAAAAAAAATTCATTGTAAAAAACACACACAGATGTAGGTTTGTGTTTCTAATATACAATTAAAATCATATGATTTTGAATAGGAAATTTTATATTTATGGAAAAACAAGATATAACTGGTGATTGTTTATACAACTATAACTAGAATACTAACCAGTTGGTATCATTTGAGTCGGCTAAGACTTCTTCAACAGCAGCTTTGAGTTGTGGATCAGCAATAACTGGGTCAGACATTATTTATTTATTATTTAGATAAAATACAGGTAGGAAAATTAGAATACAACAAGTGATATATTTTTTTTTTAAAAGAGTGGAATTTGTATTAAAAATATACAAAAAAAAAAAATTGGAAAAAAAAAAAATGCAAAAAAATAGTGAAAAAATGAAAAAAAATGAAAAAAATGAAAAATTTGGGTGTAATCAATTTTTTCAACCCACATGAGCCGTGCTTTATCATAATATGGGTATCAAATTTGCCAATACAAAATTTTTTTTTTTAATTTTGGCATATGTTTGGATAGGATAGTTGTTGGAAAAAAAAAAAAAAAAAAAATTAAAATTACAAAATATCAGAAGCTAAAATAAGATTTATTGTTGATGTGTGATGTGCTTAGCATATTCTTATGCACCTTTTTATTTATTTTTTTTCTTTTTCTTTTTTTTATTACAATAGTAGTACAATGTATAAAAATGATGATAAATAATGAGTGAGATCGTGGTAAGATGGATGATGAGATGTGTGGTTGTTTTTGTGCAAGGAAAATGAAGGGGTTGTTTGTGTGTGATATCATACAATTTTGAAGGTTGGTTGTTGGTTGTTCTTACTGAATCGAAATACTAAACTGATAATGCAGATGATTGAGAATCTTTGATATTTGAACATGTTCTCATTATATCGGATAAAACTTCAGTCGTTTTTGCATTTTTAATAAAATCATGCTATATAGTAGTATACAAAAGAGGTTAGTAGTGGATAAGGTTGGTTGTTTAATTTAACTACTTTACTAAATGTAGTAGAGTAAATTGACAATGACGATAATGATGAATGTTGTTTTGTTGTTGTATACTACTATACGTAAATGATTTATCATTTATGATGATAAATTTGTAGTGTGTGAAATGTGGGGTTATATTTTATACAAATATTGAAATTGAATGATGATAATGATAATGTTTCCAATTATATACAAATATAATATTAGGGGTAATAATATCTAAAACTTACATTTAATAAATCAATAACCAAAGGTCTTTGTTCAGGATCTTTGATTAGACATTTTGATAAAAAGTCATTAAAACAAGGAGACCAATCTTTTGGATTTGAAAGTTTTGGAGGAGGCATATTTGGGATTTCAATCAATTGATTCATTGATTTTAAACCTCTATTGGGAGGTCTGCCTTCAGCCAATTCAATGAGGGTAATACCCAATGACCAAATGTCCGCTTTGAAATTATAGGGTGCTTTGAGTATCAACTCGGGTGCCATATAAAGTGGACTACCAATTAGAATATTTGAATGACCATAAGGTGTTTGAAGTTGTTGAGATACACCAAAGTCTGCAATTTTAATTTGTTTATCTTCAGTGAGGAGAATGTTGGCTGCCTTTACGTCCAAATGAACGATTCCTTTGGAGTGTAGATAACCAAGTCCATTCAACACGCCCAGAGTAACAACGGCAATCTGTTCTTCGTCCAATGTATCACAACAGGTTTTCATCATGTCTTTGATGGAACCCACTGCACAATAGTCCATGAGAATCCAGAGTTCAGTGAGTTTGGATGATATGGAGCCATAGTAGGACAATACGTTGGGACATCTGCATTTCTTTAGTAGATCAATTTCTTTTTCAATGTCTTTGATGCGAGTCGGTGTCACAGAGAGTACTTTGACGGCAAGCGGGAATTGTGATTCTTTATGTACAACTTTAAATACGGCACCATAGCCTCCTTGACCTAGTTTTTCTTTAAATTCAAATGCTTGTTCTACCGAGGCACCTGTCCATTTATATTCGAAATCTACATGTGTTTTATGTACAATATTATAGGGTAAACCAACGCTTGATGGTGTTCTCCTACTTCCCTTGGTTTTCTTTTTTGTTATCAATTCATTATTACTAGTGCTATTACTGTTTTCAATTTTAATTAATGGTATCATGTTATTGATATTCATACCATTGTTGATGGGTGATAAATTATTGGATGGACTATTATTATTACTACTAGTATTGCTACTAGTGTTGCTACTTGTACTATTTGGTGATAAGGGTGGTAATGATTCATTATGATCTGTAGAATCAAAATCTGATGCTATAGGTACCATAGAAAGAGGTGAGTAGACTACAACTAATTCAATACCACCTTCTGCATCATCTACTGCTAATCCTCTACTATTTGATTTTCTTTTAAATATTAATGTATCCTAAATTGATTACAAATTAATTATTATTAATATTTATACTTGTTTTAAAATAATAATAATAATAATTAAATAATAAATACTTTAATTTTAATACCATAGTTTAAAATTTGTTTTTGATCATATAGTCTAAGATAATAACCTCGAGATAATTTACCAGTTTTACGAGTTTCTTCTACTGGTAATGAAAGTTTTTTTAATAGATTAAATGATGGATTAGTTTCAACATGTCCATTTAGTAATTGATGTTCTTCCAATGATGTAAAATATTCAGGTTTATCAATATGAAGTAATGGTTGTTGTTGATGTGGCTGTGGTGCAACCAATAGATCTTTTAGCCAATTTTCAATCTTTACCAATATTTCACCAACTTTAATATCTTTATCCAATACAAGTGATCCTTTATTAGGATATGAAGGTACTATAATTTCATATTCTGGTTCCCTTCTTAAATATAATATATCCTATTTATATTATATTCATTAGTTATAAATATAAGAATATAAATGATAATGATAATGATGATAATAATAATAATACATACATATTTTGTTAAATTTAAATCTTTTAATGATAAATGATTTGAAATTGGTTTATCATCATTATTCAAGAATAACTTGTTTTTAGGAGATTGATAAAGTGGTGCAAGTTGTGAATTTAATATATTTGTAATGTCTAGAGCTGATTTGCCTGCTGAAAACTTTCTAACCTTGTATAGTTGTCCATTGTATTCCATTGGAAGCCATACTTTTACCAAGATTTCATTACTTGAATCTTGTGGTGGTGGTTGTTGTTGTTGTTGTTGAGATTGTTGTAATGGTGATGTACCTCCACTAGTCACTGTATTGTTTCCTTTAAATGAATTCTCACGAACCAAGGGTATTCTAATATGACCTGATGATGTATTTAGATTTGGTGATAAAGGTGGTGATGTATTTTTACTATATCCATTTCCTATTTGGTGATTATTGTTATTGTTACTATTCATTTTATTTCTAGAAGGCGATAGTAATAGGTTGTTATTCTTTTGTTGATCAGGTTTCTTTGGTAAAGATGTTTTCCAATTTGATGCTTTTGTACTAGTTGTTGTTGTCGTTGTTGTAGTTTTATTATTTGCACAGGTAGTTGTTGTAGTGTTTGGAGGAAAAGGCTTTTTAAAAGAGTTTGATGAAGAATATTCATTTTCATCTTCACTACTTGTATCACCATCATCATCATGAATCTCGTCATTGTCATCATCAATATCATCATCGACCACAATAGAGTCTTTAAAATTATTTATAATCTTTTCATTACTATTTCTAGTATCTACAGTGGTGGTAGTGGTATGTGTACTCTTTGCTACCAATGACATATTGTTGTTTTTGTTGCTGTTCACTGTGTTATACTTTGTAATGTTGATAATATATCAAAAAGGGTATGAAAAATGTATTTTTGAAAATAAATAAATAAATTGTTGTTGCTACTGCTTGTTGTTATAAATATGCCACCACACACACCACAATTGAATTATATGAAAATGTTTGGTTGAGGCGTCTAAATAAAAGTGGTGAAGAGCAAAAGAGAGACCCCTTTGATTGTGTTGTGTGTGTGTATGTGTGTGATATCTTAAGGGTGGGTGGGGGTTGAATATTAGAGTTATTTTTTTTTTTTTTTTTTTTTTTTTTTTTTTAATTTTTATAAAATATCATTCTTTTCTCGTTTTTTGATATTAATTCACACAGGCTAAAGGAAATACTACTAAAAATAAACATTTTTATCAAGATTTCAATCTGACTCGTATAGGACCTGTGGTGTTTCAACTGTGTGTGTATATATAGTGTTTATTGTAAACATTCTAATAATATACACAACACTTCATATAATAATAATAATAATAGTTTTATAATAGTAATAATAATGGCACAAAGTTTTGTCGATAAACTAGAAAATGTTTTAACACTTTTCCTTCGATGTATTGGACCAATATTTGTATTTTTTGCATCATCATTGATTCTGTGGATAGCTTATGTACATTTTAGTATTTTATTACCACATCAATTGTCAACGTTTAGGTTAGAAAATGAAAACAACAATAACAACAACAATAATAATAATATAGTAGATAGTAGTCAAAGTAAAGGAATTACTTTAAAATATAGTTTAGGTTTTTTGTATATAGTTTTTCAATATAGTATATCAATATATTTGCTTTTTAGTATCGCTTTTAATTATATAATGACAATAATCGTTCCTCCTGGAAATACCCCAAGAGTATGTGTTATGATGTTTAGATATATAGATAATGGTGTTGTTAATGATAATAATCTATCATACTAATGATGATTATTATTATAAATAGGATTCAGATTATTCAGAACAAGAGTTGATAGAATATAAAAGCATTACACATATTAAAAGATCTGAAACATATAATAAGTTTTGTGTTACATGTCGTTTACCAAAGATTGAAAGAGCGCATCATTGTCAATTATGTAAAACATGTGTACTTAGAATGGATCATCATTGTCGTATGTACATAATAGTAATAGAGGTTAATACATGAGTGGTTCCATCTATATATCTATATATTAATATATCTAAATCATTTAGCATGGGTAAATAATTGTGTTGGACAAAATAATCATAGATATTTTATATTGTTTTTATTGTATTTATTGGTATCATGTATCTATGTATGCATATTATCAATTCCACATGTGTTTGGAGATATCTATGGAGGATATTTACCATTTTCAACATTGATGACATTTGTTTTGACATTGACAATATCACTGGCATTGGGTGGTCTATTCTTTTGGCAATTTTATTTAGTAATGACAAATCAAACTACCATTGAATTCTTGCACAATAGAACTCAGTCTAGAAAGGCTAAAGCAAGAGGTGAGGTTTATAAAAATCCTTATCATCTAGGTATTGCTAATAATCTAAGAGAGTTTTTTAAAGTTACAAAGTATGTTTATCTATTATTACTATATATATATGATATGTGTGTGCGCTAACACATTCTTTTTCTTTTAATTAGTCTACCATGGTATTATTTTGCAGCACCAATGTCAAGTGGTTATGATAGAAATTTAGCTGAAAAGAAACGTGAATCAGTTGATGCTGTATAATAGTAATCGTAATAGTAAATCATAGGAGTAGTAGTAATTATTAAATAGGAAAATTGTAATCATCAAAAAAGTATAGAATAGAAGTTTATTGGGATTTAGGTCTAACTTTAAATGGTTTTATGCCCAATACTTTAGAAAGTGTTGTAATGATTACATAACAAAAATGTAGATAGGTTATTAATACAAAGATAAAGTAGTACTTTAAAAATATTACTTCATCAAATAAATTCCTAAAAATAGTGATTATTATTATGGTATTAAATATTATTATTATTATTATTATTAAATTATTAAATTATTATAGAATTAGTATATATATTTAAAACAATAATATTTATAGATATATTACCAATAAAAATTAATAAAAACTAAAGCTAAAGGAAGCATTATATTTTGAAACAAGAATAATCTATCACCACAAATTCTGGCCAAAATCAATCTACCAGTGATAAATGCCATTAAATAACCAAATGTAGACATAAATAAATGTGGACTTGAATAAAGAATTCCACTCTTTTGATTCCAAATAAAACAAATTGCGATTAATACTACAACTGGTATTAAATCTTGTAAGCACGATAGAGCTTTTTCTTTACCACATTTTTTAAATACAGATATAGCACTATAGTTGATTAATTAGTAATCAATTGAGAGTGGTATATAGATATCATATATTTACATACTTTTGAGAAAACATTGATAATGAACCAATAAACATACCAATGATAACAATGTGATTGTATTGTAAAGTGATATATTTTGAAATTGAGATGGTTTCAAGCCAAAAATGAGGACCAACAATTGCAGTGATTAAATGACCTATAATCATAACGAAATGGGTTTCAACAACACCAATAACACCAAATGTCATTACATCTGTATGATATTGTTCCCATTGAGCTGTATAGAATGCAAACATAATGGCTAAAATGGAGAATAATGAATACTCATTAATACCAATTTGTAACGAACATTGAAATGTTTGTACTACGAAAAAAGTAATGATTGCATCGCAGCCATGATCAAATAGTTCACCTAATCCTGAACTTGATTGTGTACGTCTAGCTTGTTTACCATCGAGTGCATCCATGGTTTGATAGAAAAATATAGAAAAAATATTGAAATAGTATAGCCATGTTGGTGGTGTACCTTTCATCTCTGGCATATAATATAGAGTGACAAGATAGCTAATAATGATTGATAGTAAACCAATTGATGTAACTGAGTTTGGACTAGATTTATATATTTTAGTATTCTTTTATATAGAATAAATATTTATAGTTATAGAAACCTACGCCAACGACATTGGTAGGAAATTAACACTCCAATTCCAAAATGGTTGCATAATCATATTAGAGATAGAGTTATCACTACATGAATATTTGTAGTTTTTAATATTTTCTTTTGCTCTCTTGGATACATAGGGTCTGAATATTATATCCATTTTAGGGTTTAAATATATAATATATATAAATCAAAGATATGAATAATTTTTAAAATTAATGAAAAAAAAAAAATGAGAAAACAAAATTGTGATCATCAAAAAAAAAACCCATTCTGTGTAATTTTTTTTTTTAATTTGATCAAAATCCATAGAAGTGGTCAAATGCTTTCAAAGATAATTTCAATATTCTTTAAATTTATGCTCAAAAAAACTCTTTACAATACCAAATGAGAATAGATCTTATAGATTAAATATCTACCTATTAGTATTAGTATTGACTAAATATTTTTGTATTAGATAATTTCAACTCTACCATATTTCAATATAACGATATTGGACATATGGTAGTGAATATTCTACCTAAAGATCTATCTTTTCGATCAATCTTTAAAAAATAAAATTTTACAGATCATCTTTAAATGTATTACTAATAATTTTATAAGGATCTATTATTAATAAAAGCATTGTTATTCTTATTGGAATAGACATGGAAAAGCTATAAATATGGCTCAATAAGTCTTTATTTTTCATTCATTCAAAACTACAAGTTTATAAAATCAACTAAAACAAAATGAAATTCTTTGTTGCTTTATTATTTGCCTTAATTGCCATTTCCATTTCTTCAGCCACTGCTGATCACCAATGTGGTGTCCAGAGATGTCCAGACATGCACGCATGTGTTTGTGATGCTGGTGTATTCAGATGTGTCTATAGATGTGACGAAGTCATCATTACTCAAACTGTCACCAGAAGATGGGCTGATAACAATGGTGCCTCTCCATATGCTCAAGTTGAAGTATCTGTAAAGAATGTTGGTCACAGAATGGTCAAAGATGTAACCATTGGCACCGTTGGTATGAACCTCAAGGATAACAATGCCATCTGGGGTATCTCTGTAGAAGGTTGTGATATCCATCTCCCAAGTTATGTTGATTTGGCTCCACATCAAACTCACACTTTTGGTTACATCAACAAAGGTAATGATGCTGCTAATCTTTTTGTTAAAAACATTAACATTCATTAAAATTGATTAAATAAATTTTTCATTTGATAAATTTATTATAATTTCACATTGCAATAGTTTTTTTTTTAAGGTAATGTGTAAATTCCCCCCCCCCCCATCCTTCCCATCCGTGCTAGCGGGGGAATTGTTAGAATAGGGGGACATGAGCTCTTGAGAAGATATCATACAGGTGGGAGGAATAAATTGATATAAGGAATAGATTTAAATTTTTTTTAAATATTTTATTCAAATTTTACTGAATTTTTAAAATTTTATCCCAAAGCCGAAATGGCTCAGTCGGCAGAGCGAGCGGCTGTTAACCGCTAGGTCCATGGTTCGATCCCATGTTTCGGCGAACTTTTACTCTAAAACTCTTTTATCGGCCCGATTAAAGAATTCGGGAATCTTTTAATAAATTGTTG
>AJWJ01000578.1:0-13727 GCA_000277445.1 Polysphondylium violaceum | reverse complement strand
AAAAAGATGAATCACAACCAAAACCACAATAAGCTGAACTTGGTCAAAGTAACTTGCCTTCTTGGTTTTGTTCATTCATACCAAAGATAATACTCGAGAAAGTAAAAATCTTTTTGTACATAGAGAAAATAATAGTTAAATAAATACAAACTATTTTAAATGTATATGCATTTATTTCAATTAAAACACTCTTATTTGTTTACTCAGTCAAGTATTTAGAAAAAAACAATTTTATAAGGCTTATATTTTAGACATGCATGAAAGATTTTTTTTTTTTTTTTCATATATTTTGATCATCAAAACAACGACTCATTGTGTTCAGATAAACCACAAAGATAAAGATTAGTTTTTATACTAGAAGTGGCAAGCAATTATTATAGTGACTGAGTATGATCTGTATACTTTAGCTTCCCTCCAATCAACAACTCCACCCCAGGTGATCATATGTTTTCGATTGATTTAGATACAAATATGATGATTTAGATCTACAAATAATCTCGCACGCAGAGAAACTAGAAAGTAATTACTAGGAGGGAAATTGTGGGGATGACTTGGATAGAAAAAAAGGGAATTATATATAAAATGAAACACCCAACCACTCGTCAAACAGTATAAAATCTAAAAGGTTAAATATGACGTCTGACAACTAAAAGAAGAGTTTCACTACCTAACAATGTATGGTTAGTCCCTTCTTATTATATTTAATATCACAACAATATAATATTTATTGATATATTTAAATAAATTGTACAGTTGTATTTTATTTAACACTTGGTAAATATTGAGATAATAGACTGTAGTGTCTCTCTGCCATATAGAAAACATCTCTTGCAATTGCACATAGACACTTTCGATCAATATTAGTTTGGGCTTTAAGGATTCTAACGACACTTTTGTATTTTCTTAGAGAATTAAAGCCAACCAATTCAGAAATACCCATTCTTGTCATGACCATTTTGATGTATTTGTACTCTTTGACTTTTAATGCCAAATAAAAGTTGAATGGATCGACAAGATTACCATAGGACACCAACAATTTGTACAAAAGTGGCTGGAAATGACCCATGACAATTTCAAACAATTGTCTATTACCTTGGTCCAAAACATTGTCTACCAAGTTACTAAACCTAATTTGGTGAATGTGTGGTCTGAAATTTGTGTGCCCAAACAACACCAAAAGCATTTCGCTGTATCCTTTGAGCATGGGATGGATGATCAGATGAATAGGCACTGGAACCCGCGGATTAGCAGCAAATAATGATTTCAACGCCTCTACGTCATTGTCTTTAATCATTCTAACGAGATGCGAAACAAGTTGTTCTCGTGACATTGTAATAAAATTCTCTCTCATTGACTTTGTATATGTATGTATGTAATTGTATTAATTTTAATAATAAACTCATTAACAGAAACAGCAATGCTCTTCATTCAAACAAAAAAAATAAAAACCTCTTTATTTTAAGAAAATGTGTGATTGTGTGTGACAATTTTTCAGTTTTCTATTTTTACAAGCACCAATGGTGGTGGGGGTCCAAGACATTTTTTTTATTCAATCATCGATCTAACACCATCTTCTTTTGATCAACATTTAGAGATTGAGTAAAATGTTTTCCTGCCTATCTTTTTTCAAATAAAATAAAAATACAAACGATGGAATCAAATATACAATAATTCTGCAAACCAATGTTTTTTAATTGCGATAAAGAAGTAAAAAAGTTCTATAGCAAGTAAAAATGAACAATTTCAATCCAGTGCATCAAAAACCAATATGAAAATAAGAGGTTACAAATATTAACTTTTTTTTCATATGATCATTCGGATGGAGACCATTTTAGTGTATCATTTCTTTCAAAACACTACAAAAGTTTAATGATCTGAAAAATAATGATAAATATATATCTATAATATATATATGTTCATTAGGTTACTCCTTTTTAGGGTTTTGTAAACAAAAGGTGTAATTATGTAATGGTCTCTCTTATTTTAATGAATACTATTTTTTTTCTGCTTTTAACTCACTTTTACATGGTCAATTTTAATCACCTACATTGATATTCCCAAACTATTAAAATTTGATATCTACATCTTTGGGACTTAATGCACCTACTTTTGAAATGATAGAAAAAGTAAAATAAAGAAGAACCTCACCACATTTCTATTTTCATAAACATTCAATACACAAGCACATCTCCTATTTTCTATACAGCTGTAAATCCCCAACAACTCTATTTCATTGGCGGAGTGAGTGAGAAAAAAAAATTCTTACAGGTTAAAGTTCACACAATACACCAAAGGAAGCCTCTTTCTGAAAAAGCCTAAATCCCACTCTCTTAAATCATATATGAGTACTTTACTGTGATTGAGATTAACAAAAACTTGAATTTATACATTACTTCCCACTCTATTCTGATCAAATATTATAGAGAGGAGGGTGAGTTTGCCATTATAGACGAATTAGCGATTAAAGTTTCTCAAATGTTTCCCAAGAATAATGTGATCTGATAAAATAGTGCATATCCATCTAATAGTGGTGCATATGAAATGAAAAACTGATAAATTCCCACACAATCAACACACCATACCTCACCCCACACAATTAATTTATTTGTATCAGAGTTATTTTATTGTGGGAGTTTATTACTTTGGATTATGAATAAATAGAACTAACACAAACCATTAAATTCAATTGTTATTAAACAATATTTAGCTATTATCGAGTAGATTATTCTTCTATTCTTTTATATATTTTTATCAAAACATTTTCAAGCAATGTTTCCCCAACAAATATGCCTTTTCCTGTTAGTCCCATTCAATTGCTACTTGCCCTAACAATAGGACGAAAATTTTGAAACTGACAAACAAATAGTTTATAAAGATTATTTAGTTTCAGTTTCATATTTTCGTCTAATCGGGACCAAAGTGTTGGGTATACAATCTTGTTGATTCAACAAAACATTCAATCTTACCTATTTTCTATTTTATATAATCTGATTTATGTCCCTTGTACAATTTAATCCACTCTTGCTATTAGTTCCATTTCCGGACATGGTTGCTTTTAGTCTCAGTGTGGCTGGGGTCATTGAAAAAGGTACTGATATCTCTCTATAGATATCTCTATAGTTTAAAAGGTCCAATCCAACATACAGTCATCTTTCTATATATATTAATTATTAAATTAATGTCACTATCAAATCAATAAAAAAAAAACTTGTTATCATGATAAAAAATAACAATTAATGCTCTCCTCTCATTTTCCAAAAATAAGAATTGAACTCTTTATTTCATATCAATGAGCGTTGCTAATTGAAATTTGGTTAATATCTCGGAATTCATTTGGAAAATATAAGTATAGAAAATTAAAAATAAAAGTTTTTTCTATGTTTGTTGTGAGGGGTTTTATAGGTGAAGTGAATTTTAATGAAAATTCAGTTTTCTATTTTTAAAAGAAATGGATGTTCAAACAATTGTGGATTGGATCTATAAAAGAAGAACACCCTACCCTCAAACTCCAAAATTTTATTTTTATAGCTGCGATTTCTTGGACTGTCCAGATGATAACAATAATTGTTCTTTAAAGTCATTAATGATTGATTTTTAAATGATTCTGTTTTCAAATGTTTACTTTTATTAAACAAAGATATGACATTTAAAAAAGGAACATGTTAATGATGAAATGAAATTATTTAATAAATTATTTTTATATTTAATATTTATTTAAATAAAGTTTGGTTATGTCTGCTTCTTTTAAACAAATGAATTCAAAAATTAATGAATCTCTCTGTGTTGTGTTTGAAAATAGTTTTGATAAAATAAGGGAGGTGAGGGTGGAATAGGTTGTAAATCATTAAGTGGTGATTGCTTTGTTTGTGGATATGAAGATTGGGGATAATATAATGAATAGAGTTGATAACTAAAGTGTGAATGGATGTGAGCTCCATGAAAGTTATTGAGTTGTTGGGCATTTAGTTGAATGCCACCACCTCTGTCTATATTATTATTATTCCTATAATTATTATAACTATTTTGGTAATTATTACAATTATTAAAATTGTTAAAATTATTATAATTTATATAATTATTAAAATTGTTAAAATTATTATAATTTATATAATTATTAAAATCATTAATGATTTTATAATTGTTATAATTATAATTATAATGATTATTATTATTATTATTATTATTATTATTATTATTATTATTATTATTATTATTATTATTATTATTATTATTATTATTATTATTATTATTATTATTAATAATCCTGCTTCTATTAATCTTTTTGTTTGATTTTTTTGATTTAAAACCGTAAAGATTATTATAATTATTATAACTAACTGTACTCATTGGTGAGACATGATTTGAATCTGGAACGGCAGCTGATAAATATGTGGTACTTTTGTTTATGGCCAAAGATGGCTTGATAGCAACATCACATAGTTTGTTTGCATTGAAGTGTCTTATCAAAATTAGAGTAGCCATTTGACCAAATCTAGAATCGAAAAAATTTATAAAGCCTGAGCCTTGTAAAGAGCCATTGTTATTTTTTGGGAAACTATGATGATCAACTTCAGCCAAACTATAACACAATTTAATGATCTTTGATTCAAACCCAGATGGAACCTATTTTTTTTTGGGGAAAGAGAGAAAGATAAAGAGGGTTTTAATAATATGGTCATATTTGTAGTATTTATCATAATATAATATTTACAATTGTAGGGTCAAACAACAAGTAAACGGATGACCTTTTTTTTTTACTATCACCCCAAAGTATTTTGAATTTGCTATTTCCCCAATTAGTATTTTGAAGAGCAAAGAATTCTCGGCATTTTGTTTGAACATCTACACAAAAGCAATTTTCTTATATTAATATAATGTGTAGATGTTCAATTTCGATTTGTGGCTCCATTGAAGAAGTATGAACTGTTAAAATTCTGTTACTTTAAATATGTATCTATATATATTAAATTGTTGAGGATGTGTAATTTTATCATGCAGTGGTGAAGGATGATCATCTGCCATTTTTTTTTTTAAAAAAAAATTGATTGTGATCCAATCTGTGAGTTCAACCAGATTCAAAGCCAGATTTAAAATAACAAAAATAGATAAGGTGGGATCCCAATTTGCTTTAATGATGGGTACACTCTAATGGGGAATTGGTGTTTTTTTTATTTTGTATTAAATTTTGCTCTTCTATTCCCAATTTGGGTATTTCCCAAGTAAATCGTAATCAAATAAGCATTATTTATTTATAATAGAAAATTGATTTATCTTTCCTATATATATATAAAGTTTAGTAGAGTAGGAGAATAGTCGATTTGAAAAACACCACTATTACCTGGAATACCAGTCACGAGATGATGGATGATATTGTTGTGGGTCTTGTTGTTGAGGTTGAGGTCGAGAATGGTATTGATAATTTTGAAAACTCATTGGGTGGCTTTGGAATTGTGAAGATTGAATACCTAAAGAATCTAATTCACTGAATGATATTGGTGATGGTCTATGAAATGGTTGTTGGTGAGTTTGATAAAATTGGTTAGTTGGTGGTTGAAATTGCTGTAAATAATTTATTTGTGGCAAATGTGATGCATAATTCATTTGTTGTGAGATGAGAAGACGATTTAACTGTTGTGATTGCATGAAAACTGTAGAATGAAGATGATCGAGTTGTTGTGGAGTGAGTGATTGTAGGAAACCTTTGCTGTAAGTATTATTGTTATTAAGTGCTCCACCAAACTGATGATTGTAATCATCACTGTTATTATTATTATTGGTTATAGAGCTTGGATTTGGTCTATTATTATTATTATTATTATTATTATTATTATTATTATTATTATTATTATTATTATTATTATTATTATTATTATTATTATTATTATTATTATTATTATTATTATTGTTGTTACTATAGTTACTCATATTATTATTATTATTATTAATCCTGCTTCTATTATTACTGTTAATACTGTTATTATTATTATTATTATAATGATTATTACGACTACTGTTATTGTCGTTTTTGTTGTTATTGCTGTTATTACTATTATTATGATTGTTAATGTTATTGTTTTTGTTGTTACTATTGCTGTTATTACTATTATTATTTATCTTCTTATTATTATTATTACCAACTTTTGAAGAAAGTTTACCTGGCCTATTCCCTTTCTTCCCTTTCATCTCTTTTTTCTCTTTCTTCTCTTTCTTTTTTAGGGAAAAAGCAGAGTGAACAACTACACCCTCAAATTCGTTTGCATTGAAATATCTAATAAAATCTTCTGCAGCCTTTTCACCATTTTTAGAGTCCCTAAAATGGATGAAACCATATCCTTTAAATGAACCACTTTTACGTTTCGGGATGCTGTAGTGATTGATTTTTCCAAATGTACAAGATTGTTTAAAGACTTTGGTATCAAATTCGTTTTGAGCCTTTGATTAAATAGATATGAATAATGGTTTTGATTAATAAGGGTGATTAAAATAAAGATAACAAAAAGAGGATACATACTTTAGTAGGATCAAAAGAAAAATAAATACTTGATTTTTGCACTACACCATCACCCCAACTGATGGACAATTTGTTTTCTCCATGTTGGGCACCTTGAAGAGCAGCAAAAGAGGCCTCTGCATCTTCTCTATTACTATATTTAATTATACAATAGTTGTATTTGAAAAAACACTCTTCCTCATTTAATTGACCATATTTTCTAAAGAGAGCAAATAGATCTTCTTTTGGGAGATTGACGTCGATGTTATATACAAACAAAGAACAGTTGTCAAATGCCCATGACACTCTTAATTCTTTATTCTCTAATTCTATTATAACAACGAGTTTGTTTGATTAATTTATAATAATAAATAATAAATGATTTTATGTCGATCAATACATACTCATTCCCTCCATCATTTCCTTGGCTCGTTGAGCTTTTTCTTGATTCTAAACATAGGTATATAAATTCTATTAGTAAACTATAATAAGACAAAATGGATGTATATATGAGAAAAAGCATAGATACCTGAAACTTTACAAAACCATAGCCCATACTTTGACCACGCTCTTTCTTTAAATGATAACTAATCGGTTTTGTATCTTGAACCAATTTACTAAAAAAATAATTATCAATCCCTTGTGGCAAGTTTCCTATAAAGAGTGTGTCTGGAGAGAGTGTGATTGGAAGACTATCTGGATCTTTAGTGATAGTATGACGATGTTCAACACGATCACTGGCATCACCAGTTGAATTTGATTGAACATTGGGGGTTGTTGTAGTGGTGGTGGAGGAGGGTACTGGTGATGCTGTCGGTGTTTCTGGTATTTCTGGTGTTTCTAGTGTTTCTAGTGTTTCTAGTTTTTCTAGTTTTTCTAGTGTTTCTGTTGTCTCTAGTGTTTCTAGTGTTTCTAGTGTTTCTAGTGTTTCTGATGTTATTGATGTTTCTGATGTTTCTGAAATTTCTGATGTTTCTGAAATTTCTGATGTTGTAGTTATTTTTTTTGAAGGTCGAGTTGTTTGTTGTTCAGAATCTGAAATTTTTAAAGATGTTTCACTAGACATAGTTGATTGTGATCGTTTTCTATTTTGTTTCTTGTCAGGTGACACTATGGTTGGTGAGGATTCCATAGTGTGATGAATTATACCTTTGCTCTAATTGTATAGCTGTATTAGTACTATAAATATGCAAATAACTGTAATCATACATACCTATGATTTGTGGTGTGTTAGTTGAACACAATTCTGTTTTTTTAATTTTGTTGATGAAATAAAATAAATTATTATTTTATTAGATTGAGTCCTATCCTATATAAAGAAACATATCTATAAATATTAAATTTGTTGAAAAATGATGAGTTTTTTTAACAAAAAAAAAAAATTGTTGGGATAAAAAAAAGAGTGGGTATGTTGTTGCTATAGAAAAATTTATATATAAATAGCATTTCTCTTCACATTAGTTTAAGGTTTAGAAAATAAAAATAAGACAGGACGAGAGTCGTAGTTGATTGGTAGTTTATGTGAGAACCATGATTTTGTTTAGTATCGGGATCAGAATCAGTTAGTGTATGTTACTGATCAACTACACAACTTATAGATATGATGATTACATGTTGTATCCGATAGAGAATAGTTGTAAAAGAAATAAAAAAAAAAAATTTGCCTTTTTTGAGTTTTAAAAATATCTTTTTTATTTTTAATTTTTTAATTTTTAATTCCTTTTTTTGCTCACGAGACAATTTGTGTATTTTACTATTAGTTTCTTTATTAAGGCAATATATTTTTATGTTCACTCATGATGAAATCACAATTTTTGCAAATAATTATGGCCTTCACCTTATTAAAACAAACTCTGTCCTATACAAATCAACAGGAAAATGGAGGCTCATTGACACAAATCACACAAATTTTTTCATCTCATTGGCCCCAATGGAAGAGCCAATAAAAAAATTTATTTACTTTATAAATAATTAAAACTATTCTATTCTTTTATATATTTTGATCAGAAATATACTTATAACACCATCCATTACTACTGAAACCAGAAAAAACTACAGAAAACATTTACACAACGATGAAAATACCATCCAAAACCACCAAAAATACTATCCCACCGAAGTACCATCAAATAATTGAGAGTTATTGATCCTCGATGGAAAATCTATAAATTCTCCAGTTTTTAAAAAGAACAGAAAAATATTTACCCTCTCTGGAAATTAAACGGATGTTTTTCTTTTGGATACCAACTTCTTTTTGAAGCATACGAACAACTCTTTTGTATTTTACAAGAGAAGCCATATCAACCAATTCACCTACACCCATTTCTTTCATACTTATTCTAATGAATCTGTAATCTCTGATTCTGAGAGCCCAGTAAAAGTTGAATGGATCCACTATATGACGATTGGAATCGAGAAATGAAAATAAGGCAGGTTGAAAATGATGCATAATGATTTCAAAGAGTTCTCTGTCATCTTGATCGATGACATTGTAGACCAAGTTTCTAAACTTTAGTTTGTAAAGAAAGGGTTTGAAATTGGTGTTCTCAAACATGAGCATGAGCATTTCTTTGTTGCCGTTGAGAATGGGATGGATGATCAAATGGATGGGAACGAAAAGCTGGGGATTGGTATCATAGAACAATTTCAAAGCCTCGACATCGTTTTCTTGAATTTTTTTTACTAAATAAGCTGCAACTTGTTCTGGTAACATTATACTTTTTTTAGAAACTCTTTTTTATATATAGAGAGTGTTATCAAATTATGAAAATTAACCTCTATTATTTCAAACATCAATGACAAGAGTGTTCTTCATTCAAAAAAAATAAAAAAAAAAACTAATACTATTACACACAGCAGAACACTTTTGAAAAAAAATAAATAATTCATCGAAAAAGGAAATGTTGTGGGTGAGGGTATGTGGGAGTGCAAATGACAATGTGGGATTTTGATTGATTGTGTGGCTGTGTTTTTTTCATTTTTTTTCATTTTTCAAACACTTATAGGGGTGTCAAAATACTAATTTACAGTTGACACTGTAACTCTCATTCTATCACTACAATTAAAAAATGCACCCAAGGCTAAAAAAGAGTATTGAAATATGGATACGAACTCATTATTATCTTGGAAAGGTAATGTGGGAGAGGGAACAAAAAAATGGGATAAAATTCAATCAAAATGCAATTCCCATTTAGGTTTGTGCACATATTCTATTTTTTAAACTGTTACTCTTATGAAAATATAGATAGAAATAAACCGACTTTTGAAATTTAGTGCCACATCCTACCTATAGCCATTTGCATTAATCTATATGTTGTACTTGCTAAGGAAAAAATTTGGCCATCCTCATATCTGAAAGAATATTTTAAAATTATTTATTTTTATGTTTAGTTTGGATACACTATTATTTAAAAAAAATTATTAACATAAACTAAGAGGAAAAATGATCTGATTATGGATGTTTTTGAAAAAGAAATTGCTTTTCAAACAATTGAATATATTGAGTATATCGTTGTTGTTCATTAAAGTTGAGGCTGAAGGCATCAAAATTATTATTTATATAATTAATATTATTCATGTTTGGTAAATGTTGATTTAATTGGAGAGTATGTAGGTGGTTCAATTGTTGTGGATAGGAATAAAACGATTGAACTTGTTTTGGAACCGGTGGTTGTATAACGCTATTGGTTTTAAAACCAGAAAGAGTATCACCAATTTGATTTACCTTACTATCTTTTGAATCATTTAATAAACCACTGCCATAATACTGTGGTTTTTTACCAAAGTTATTGTTGGTTTTATTGTCATAATTATAATTATTATTATTAATATTATTATTATTATTATTATTATTATTATTATTATTATTATTATTATTAATATTAAATTTTAAATTGGTGTTATTGTTTTTGTAATAATTGTTTTGAGGAATATTATTATAATTATTATTAATAAAATGATTGTTATTATTATAATGATTATTATTTATATTGGAGTTTGAGGAGTTTAATTTAAAATGATTTGATTGAAATCTGTGAGTGTTGAAACTATTGTTTTGGCTGACATATTTATTATTATTATCTAACCCATTATTAAAATATTGATTTGTGGAGCTTGAATTTGGTTTATTAATATTATTTATACTACTATTATTATTATTATTATTATTATTATTATTATTATTATTATTATTATTATTATTATTATTATTATTATTATAATTCCAATTACTATTTATACGATCTAATTTTTTAGGTGAGAACGAAGTTGATGTTGAAGAAAAGCTGGCATTAGGGGAAAATGGAGTAAAATTTGTATTTCTAAATGGAGGAGTATCTTTTTTGTTTTCTCTCTTCTTTTGTGAAAAAGATGGTTCAATAGTAACACCTTCAACTTGATGTAGAGTTAAATATAGTAAAAGTTGAGAAGCTGAGATTTCCCCATTTTCGGAGTCTCTAAAATGAATGAAACCGTAACCTTGATAAGAACCAGTGGCTTCATTTTTCGGGATATTATGGTGTTTAACTTTTCCAAACTCACAAGCTAACTTAAAAACTATTGAATGGAAATTTTGTGCAACCTTTTCAAAACAATTAAAATCTATTAGTAATTTAAATGTTTGATCTAGTTGTAGCTATCCAAAACATACCCCTATAGGATTAAAAACAATATAAAGACTTGATCTTTGAAATACAGCATCACCCCAACGAATAGTTAATTCAAGGTCTCCGAACTTAACATTTTGTAGAGCATTGAGAGCTAATTCTGCCTCTTCTCTTGTATTATACTTTATCAGAGCAAAATTATACTTAAAGTAGCATTCGGAATCAATAATTTCACCATATTTTCTCAAGAAAAGTTTGAAGTTCTCTGTTGATTGATTTAAATCTATATTATATATAAACAAAGTGCAATTTTCAGATGCCCACGAAACTTTTAATTCTTTGTTACCCAATTCTATTAAAAATTTTTTAATTAGATAATTGTTTTATAAAAAATGAAATAATAAAAGAATACTTACCATATTTATTCATTTTTTCCATAGCATCTTGGGCTTGTTGTGTAGTCTTTATAAATATTATTAGTAAATTTGAAAAAAAAAGAGATTTAAAAACATACCTTAAATTTTATAAAACCATAGCCTTCGCTTTTACCCTCTTTGTCCATTTTTAAATGACAATTAGATGCATTATAGCATTTAAATAATTCAACTAAATCAGAAACAGTACACTCTTGGGGTAAGTTTCCCACAAACAATGTGTCCTTTGAGAGATTTAATGAAACACTTAATGGAACTTCATCAAGCCCATATGTAAAATTTTTTCCCATTTGCTTTTTTTTTACTGGATTTGGTTTAATTAAACTAGTTTTATCATCATTTTCTGTCTTTGAAGTAGTTGTGGTAGTTGTAGAGGTAGTAGTTGTAGATACTGATTCTGGTTGTGATAATATAGTTGGTTTTTTATTTGGAGATGATTTTCTTGTCATTGTATTACAATTGGAGGCGTTGGAAATAGTATTTGAGAATACGATATGAGTTTATAGAAAAATATTGATATACTATATGTTTTATACAGGCAATTATTTTTTGAGTCAATTACTCTCCTTTTCACTTGCCTCTTGAAGAAAGAATTAAAGCTGAACCACACTTTCAATCACAAATCCATTCATTTCACACAATGATCTAAAATTAAATACCATTTAACCAATTTAGTAAATCAATTACAACCACTGGTTGTGGTGGTGCTATTAACCCCATTTTGCATTATGTATAATTTTTAACTTGATCATTTTTTCCCCCATCATCATAATTTCTCTATTTTTTAATAATTGTGAAAAATCACCTCAATTTTAACTCCATTAAATACTCACACATCCCTCACTTTACAGAATTGGGGTTGAAACTTTTGTATGCATATTTATGTCATTGTGTGTTGTTTGCTACAAGCACAAACCACATTATTGTTTTATTATATTGTTATAATAGATGCAATTGTATTCCATTGATTTAAAAAAGAAAATAACAACCACAATCATATGATTTTTGTTTATCTCAAAGTTTTTTTATGTAAAGGTATAATTTCCAATTTCCATTTTGGAAACTCGAGTGGTTACAAAGAAAAAATAAAATAAATAGAGTATATATCCCTCCAATTTGATTTAAAAATAGAAAATTGATGCATTAAATTCACACAAACCCCACATCATAATCCATTTTGACACACCTTCAATCAAATTCTTTTTTTTATTATTCTTTTTTTTTCAATTCACACACAAACACACAATTTCTTTTTTGGTTGTCATTGTGCGTGAACACCACTATTTATTATTTTGCGTTATCAGTAATAGTACTATTGAATAAAAAAAATTGATAAATTTACACTCACACTCACACAAACAATCACACAATAACATCATTATCAGCTTCAAAACACTACAACTCATTTTTCAACACAAAGCCACTTCCTCTACAATTTTGAATCTACTGAGGATAATTTTTCATTTTTATCTCGATCAAGATACTCATATGTAAACCATATCCTTCTTTTAAAATTTTCTGATACTCTACACTCTATTGTCTTTGATTAATCTATATACTAAATTACAGTCTCCATAGATAGATTCAATTAGAGTCTGTCCATAAATTTTCTTTGAAGTTTGGCTTGTATTTTTTATCTCGTTCCCAAGGTGTGGTGTCGTTCTTGAAAAAATGCAATTTAAGCCAATGCCAAAAATTGGAATTGAAATGCTCTTTCAAAATCATGCATTTTAATTAACTTACTATGGAACTTTTATGCTGTTTTATCGGATTCATTCACTTTATTTTTTTATCGGATTCATTCACTTACTTTTAATAAACAGTTCAATTAATAAACTAGTTTTTTTATTGCAATGTTAAATAATATTATCTCTTCTCTTGTGTATGTTTTATTTCATTTACTTAGTTTATGTGAAAGATAAGGGAAAAACTATTTCATATATTTTCCATTAACAAAATCAATGATAGAGTTTTATTCAGTCATAAGAATCATCATAACTAGAATTAACTTCACCAGTCCATTCATCTGATCCTGTACTCCGCTCAAAGGAGAAAATTTCAGACTCTATTAACCAAAATAATTTTCGCAAATATATAAAAGATTTTAAGATGATGATTTAATTAATTAATTAAATTGTATTGATTGATTACAATTATTAATTTCTATGTACAAAAAGATTTTACTTTCTCGAGTATTAA
>AJWJ01000577.1:0-13731 GCA_000277445.1 Polysphondylium violaceum | reverse complement strand
TTTTATTAAACCTTCGTGCTGAGGACAAAAAAAACATTAACCCGATAAAAGAGTAGCCAATATCAAAAATCCGGCTTGCCAGACTCGAACTAGCAACCGATTGATAACTACTGAAACGACTACAGTCAATCGCGCTACCATTGCGCCAAAGCCGGAATGATGAATCCCAAAAAAAATTTGGTTTTTTTATGTTTTTTAATAATTTTGATTCCCAAAAGCTGCTCATTCCTCATTAAAACGAAAAATGATAGCAAAAGTTGGAATTTCCGAATGAAAACAAAAAAAATTGAAATAACATAAATAAATCTCTATTATCTTATATATTCCTTAAAATAGGTTCAAAACCCTTATTAATTTAATTTTCATTAATTTTTTAGGTGGATGGAAAAACAGCTCGACAAAACAGCTCAGAAAACTGAATCGAGTGGAAATTTCTATTTTTTTTTTTTTTTTTTGTCAATTTTATTACCATCACTCGTCTTTTTTCGGAGACTACATAAGAAAGCATGCTTGCTTATGTTTCATTCCTTTCTTGAGAATAGACTGTTCAAGATGACCCATATGGATTCCCTATATGCTGATGTATTTCACAATAAATACATTTCAAATAAAATCTATCAATGCATCTATCAAATTCAAAGATTCAAGAATAGCTCAAGATACAGCGACATTGTTGATGTGTTGTGGATGATCGAGTTTAACCATATTGGCTTGCTTCAAGAAAAAATCAAGAGGAAGGAGAACTTGTTTTTCGATCCCGAGCAATCTCGACAATACCTGTTGTTGGCACGTCTCCAAGATGCTGATCTCATCGTGGCCCTTTATCAGATGTATAAACAACAAGTGTCGTTGAAAAAGTTGTTCAACCACCTGATCTTTGTCTCGCACACAGTGGCCATCAAAAAGTTTTATGACCAAGGTCTCTTGAGCTCCGTTTCAGGCTCTAGAAAAAGATTTATATTTATAGATCAAAAGTGGAAAATAGATCCAGATCTCTTGGGATATCTCTTGGATATCAACTGGTTCAGCATCACTGCTGACACTATCAAAAACTATAGACTCAACTTTACCAAGGAGACATTAGAGTTGGTTGTCAGCAAAATCCCGCAGCCACTGGAGCAAAGCGTGGCCAAGGCTCTTTTGAGTCGTTTGTGCCAACCTCCCCATCAATGCTTATTTAAACTCGTTCAACATTTATTCCAACAACCTGGCCAAGAATTTATTCAAGAACATAACATCGACTCTTTGGTAGTCACTGACAAAGATCTCTTTATCTATCTTTTTGGCAACACTAGTCCAGAAGTTTTGAGTGACAACTTTTTAAAGGGTATCAAAGCTGATAGCAGTCCTTCTATCGAGATTTTAAAACACTTTGGCGCCAAAGGGGCACCCATTGTTACAGAGACCAACTTGGACTCTTTCATTCAACGTGCCATTGTCAATCATTCCAAAGATTTGGTCAATTATTTATTGGATCAATTCCCCAACTATCAATTGGATAAAGTGACTCTAACACCATCTTTGGTTCCCGTTCATTTTACCAAGAAAAATTCTCTCGACAATACAGAGTTTTACCAGGACCTTGACTTTGTTTGCAAGCTTTTGGACAGGGGATTGGATAGCTTGTTTTGGTTTTTTGCAAATGCTTGTTTAGAACAAAGCTTGAACCATATATTCCATTATCTCTGGAAAAGGTTCTCGAATAGAATTCGTATTACTCAAGAGACCGTAGCTTATCAAGTAAATACAACTGGTCAAGAAGAACATTTGGAAGATCTCGGTATGGCAATCATGAAAAGATGTTGTTTTGATTTTAATATAGAGATAATCAAATTCTTGATCTCTCAAGGTTGGTCCAATTTTGATGAAAATCAATCAATGGCCGCATGGGAACATATTTACAGAAACAATGTGTTCTCTGTGGAATTTATGAAATATCTTGTCACATTTATTCCTGCCTCAAAGGATTCTATTATCAGATTAATCAACTGTCTTGTGGGACAATATAAAAACAGAGGAGACTACATACTCAGTATACTTAATGCTACTCTTTTATTGTTTAAAGATCAATTAAAAGATGACGATTTCAAATTGGTCCATAGAGACTGTCTTAAAAATTACCTTAACCTAAAGGTCATCTTTACTCTTGATTCTTTTTCATTCAAATGTGATTATCGTCAATTGGCAAGAATCGAAGAGGAGCAAAATTATGTTGGTAGATTACCTGCCTTTTTAGCAAATGGGTCTTTGGAGATGATAAAGTACCTAGAGAATAACGAGTACTTGGCATCATTAATGGGTAAAGATGAATCAATTCTTAGACTAATTCATGTCACCAACTATCCAGTTTTGAAATACCTATTATCCAAATATTATAAAGGAAAAACTCTTGATCAATTTTATTCCTCTTTGGGAAAATCTCGTTGTATTCCAATTGTTGACCTTTTCATTACTGACTATTCCTTGGATAAACATTTATTAATTCAAGAATCAAAACAATCAAATAATACAATGTTATTAGAATATTTACAATAAAAACACTAATTCTTTATTTTTGGTTTTGAAAATACTCTAGTAACAAAGTATTATTATTAGTCTTTGCAAGTTGTTGAATTGTACCAGAATCGATTCTAATATGTTTGATGATAAAATCTACTAGAGGGACACAATTACTTTGAGCAATTTGAACTTCAATATTTGGACAAAAAACAAAACTACCATCTCCTTTGGATAAAGAATATTTGAAGAGACTGTAGTTATTTACTAGAACCACATTACTAATAAAACTGACTTTTACCAATAATGATTTAATAAAATCATACCGATTTACCAAAAATTCGAGAATAGATATACTGGTGGCTGCTAATAGACTCTCCAAGTTTAACTCTCCTTCTTGACGTAAAACAAAACCTTTGGAATGCAAATACTTTAATCTGTACAAATTTCTTGTAAGAATACACTTTCCCAGAAAATCACTTTCATTTTCAGGGGTTTTATCACCATTTCTTATTATCATATCAATGCCATACTCAAACAATTTATCAAATTTTTGGTTCAAATTGAAAAGTGATTTGACCAAATGAACACACGAAATTGGACCTATGGATGGATATGATTTCTCCAAGAATTGAATAAACTCCATACTAACCTTTGGGTTTTGCAAACCAAGATGAGAAAAAGCCAAAGAATAGGTGCCATGATCCAAGTTGAGGCCTTTATCAAAAAGAAAAGCCATCACTTGTATATTAGAAATAAAGAAACATCTTTCAAGTATGATTGATGTTATGTCTTGTTCTGTGAATTTCTTTTCTTTTAAATATATTTTACTACCTCTGACTCTAATTCTATCAGAGTATCTCTCCCATAACATATAGAATATATCCTCTGCGCCATGATCAACACAACAAGATATCCAATACTTGAATAAGTCTAATCCTCTGTCCAATAGTTTTTCCACAAACCTCTTGGAATAGAAACCACTTTCAAAAGAACGGTTATACATATCTAGACCAAGATCTAACTCCTCCAGTGTATGATTTGGAAGCCATTCATCTAAAATGTAATTCAATGTGACTTTGGATTGTTCTTTAATACAATTTTCAATAACAAAATCAATGCAATCCTCCATATATTCAATCACTGGATCTTTTCTGTTTCTTAAATAAGAGAGTAGTGATACACTATTTGGATCAGTGATAATCTTTTCCATGACCCAACTTCTTTTCTGGTGAATATCAAGATGGGTAGACGTTTCCCATATATGAATAAAAAGATCCATATCTTTAATCTGTACATAATTTGTTTTTCTAAATGGGAAACTACACTTGAATGGCTTTAGCAATTGTGCTACCTCTTTAAAAACATTTGGTCGACCACTCTTAATTAGTAACACCCATAGCTTATCGGCATCAGACTGGGTCAAAGGAAGCTTTACGTTTTGCATCACTATCGCCAATGATTCAGCTGTGTGGCCCATTCTAAAGGTATCAATTTCACCAAAATTAAAATTCTTGTTTGCAACTAGAACTTTTAGGATGTCGGGATTCTCTGGCACAAAAGTAGGAGATGGTCCATGGAGTAAAAGATGACCTCTTTCCCCAAGCACTGTGATTAAGTCTACTCTATTGGCAGCTTTACATTGATTTATAAAATAATCCATTGACAACAAAATTGGTTTAAATCTTTCATAGAGTATAATAAATAAATCTGTATATTTAATACTTGTAAATGTGACGATATAGTTTGGTGATTTGTTGTTTAAATATAACAATTCATTATTTCTAATCTTTTCCCTTAGCAATCCATAATGATTATACTTTATCATCCATATGACATCTTTGATCTCCTCATAATGTAAACTATTATCATTTTGTTGAATTTCATGTACTTTTTTAAATATCTCTGTGACAATGTATTTGTTTCTAAATACTAAATTAAAATATGTAGTCATATGTTTTAGATATATCCAAAAATAAATTATATATCTTTCTGATTCCTTCAAAAAAAAATGAAGAAAAAATGGAAAAAAATAAAAATCATATTTTGAAAAATAAAAAAATACTAAATACCCGATAAGAGATTAATGGAAATAAAGATTTAATACTTTATTTATAAATATAAATGGTGATTAATTTAAATTGGAACAGGAAGTAAAAAGGTTGGATCACAATAATAAGTTGGACAACCAAATGGTTTGGAGTCAAAGCTGATTAAAGTGTAACCTGGGGAACAAATTGGGATATTGTAGGTGCAGATACCGGCTAGGGCACAACCGTCAGAATGGAGACAACGGTAACTGTCTCTGGTGTAGACATTGACATAGCCTGGAAGACATAAGAGATCCAAAGTACTTTGACAGACTGGACTACGTTCTGGAACTCTGAGATAGACTTTATCAATGTTGAGGGTGGTGTAAGAAATACTGCCACAGAGGACAGATTCACCATGGATTTTGCCCAACAACCAATCGACCTGAATGTGGCTGACATAGGTGCTGTAGTTTTCGGTGAATGAGTCAATAGGATAAGAGTAATCGGTGTTGAGCTCAATGGCAGCGTTATCTCTGTAGATGTAATATTTCTTGACTTCTCTGGTGGTGGGGGCGTCGATGGGAAGGAGTCTGTAGGTTTCTGTGATGGTAAAGGTACGGGGGAATCCATCGTCTCTCGAGAAGCTACCGGCGACGATATAGTCCTCGATGGCATCTTCTGGAATATAGGGGCCTTCCAAGTAGGCGACATAAACGGGATCGGCATCGGTGTTTACAATTGTAGCAAAATAACCACCACAAGCAGGTGCGGCACACTTTCTAACATCTTTGGTGAGTTTGACATAGTAGGTTTGGGTTGAAATAAGGAATACATCATCTGCAAACACTCCAATAATTACTACACATAGTAACAGGTATATTAAGGATCTTAATTTAAAATCCATTGTAATAAATAAATAAATAAATAAATAATATGAAAAATAATAAACTAGTTGTTGGTATTCAAACAAATCTTTGAGTTAGATATAAATAGCTTTTCATTTTCATATGATTTTTAATATTGTTTTAAAATAGGAAAATAAAAATCGTAATTGTGTGTGTGTGGGAAAAAACATATTACTATAGTAGGTGCAATAAGCTTACCCCTTTCTAAATTGAAAAAAAAAACTAAAAATAAGCTGTGTGGGTTGTATAGGGGTGTTTTTGAAATATACTAGATTCTAAAACCTAAAACTAAAATAGGAGTTTTTGTATGGTGTGGGAGTGTTTATGCTGTTTCTTTATATTACAAATTTATTATATTAAAAATTAAAACCATTGATTGAGATTGACTATACATAGTTATTATTATTATTATTATTATTATTATTATTACTTTTTTTACTCTATACTAAGTATTCCTATTATCTTTTGGATTATAATCTAAATTTAGATCATCTATAGAAGATGAAGTGGGAAATGATGAAGCGTTGCTTGATAAAGTCGACAACCTGTTCTCTCTTGTTTTCTTTGCCTTTTTAGATTTCTCCAATTCTTTTTTCTTGTAGTCTTTCCATTTGTCTTCAGAACTGCCGAATCGGTTAGCAACGATTCTGTACTTTTTGTCTGGGTCGAGGGGTTCTATCAACTCTCCGTTTCTGTTGAAAGGTATAATTTGGTCATTGTCATCCATGAGCACACTGTATTTGCCAAATGTTTGGTGAAAGTTGATTCCGTGTGTCTCTATCCACATGTCCTTGCCCCTGTATCCGAGCTTGACCCGTGTCATCGGGTCCCTGACATCGGCCTCTTCGTCGTCGTCAGCGTTGCGTGTATCGCCATAGTCATCGCAGCAGCAACACCCGCAACACTCACTGAGAATCCCTATGAATCGTCTCAAACTAGCTAGTATCGAATCATTCATTCATTCATATGCGTGTTATATATCTATATATCTATATCTAAATCTATCTATCCTTATTATATATCTAATCAACACCCAAACAAATCTTATTCTCAATATGATTTTTGCACAAAAAAAACAAAAAGGAAAAAAGGGGGGGGTGAAACAAAAATTATGCAAAAATAAAAAAAAATTAAAAAAAATGAATATTATGTGAAAAGAGATGTCTTACGAATTATTTTGATAAACAAAATATCTCAATTTATACAAGAGATCTATTTCCTGTATTTCTATTTTCTGAAAAATAGTATTAATAGTCAAAATTTATGTTTTGTTCCAGTTTTCACAGCAACTTGGCCTGATCTTCACTTCGGAGATTCACCACCCACCCTCCCTTCACAAGTTTGCGGGATTACATTTTTTTTTTTTTTTTCGCAATTGCACAAAACACAATATTTTTTTTTACAAGATATCAACGCGTTGACCTGTGAAAGTGGTGTATTGTTTTGGAGATCAGTGTGTTTGTAAATATATAAATAAATAATAATACTATCAATCGTCTCAATCGTATCAGTCGTATCAATATAGCACAAAATGACAACAATGATAAAACCGAAATATCTACTATGGGTAATGCTGTTTTTGCCTGCCGCCACTCTCATAGTCACCTATACGTTGACTGTAAAGTTGCACCACGATGATATGATCATACCCTTTATTTCATCGAGTATAAACTTTGCTCCGGGTAAGTAGACGCAGTGGAGTTGTAGATATCTGTGTATAATTAGTACGAGCTACTAACAGGCAAACAAACAAACAAACAAACAAACTAACCAACTATACAGAAAGTTGTATTGGAGCTCTAGGTATATCCATTACTTCATTCATTTTGGTCTTGATTATATTTGTTAAATATCTAATTGGAAAGTTTAATATACTCAACGATCCCTATACTCAAGATGAAAAAAGGAGACACATTACCAATAAAGCCTGTTTAGGATTAGGTTTAATCAGTGCTTTTGGTATGAATGGTGTTGCTTCTTTTCAATATCACAATGCACCCATTCCACATATAGTTTTTGCAAGTAAATATCAATAATATCACCACCGAATCTATCCTACATTGTCAAACACACTACTAATCCCATCTACTACTTTCCTGTGTAGCTCTTTTCTTTTTATTTGGAGTAGTTTATTTATTAATACAAACATATATGGATTCAATAACAAAATCACTGCCAAGAGGAATGATGATTTTCAGAAGAATCAATTCAATTGCATCTCTATTTTTCTTTATTCCATGTATGTAGCATTACGATATATAGTATTATTGATTACCAATGACATGTATTGTGTACTAATATTCATGTATCATGATGATTATAGATTTAGTATTTCAATTCTTTGAAAAAGCTATTTATCAAAATATAGCAGCAGCATTTGAAATTCTCTCTGCAGCAACCTTTTTCCTTTATTTTATTACATACTTTTACGAGTTTTCCCAGTTAAAGCTAAACATAGATTTCTCTTATCAATTACGAAACTCGACCGCCACCCATTCCCCAACTTCCCCTCTTCTCGGTTTTAGAATTTAAAACATCCCTCCACCTCGTATATAGTTTTCCCCACAAAAAGCACACATAATAGAATAGATATTCTTGAATAAAGAGTGGTACACCAACAATCCTATTTTGTAAATTATCATAACACCTGTCCATCCTGCATTTATTATTATTTTCCCTCACCCATGAGACTCTTGTGTTCATTTGTAATATAGAAAAGATTTGATCATATTGTTTATCGTATAAATGAATCATGTGAGGAAGACTCAACCCAAGCTTTCAAAAAGATACAGGAGCTTCTCTCAATGCCAACCCAAAAAAAAGAGATAAAATATCTTTTAGTGCCTTTCCCTGAGTGATTTACGCTTCGTCTCGTATCATACCGAGTTGACTTTTGAAGGCTTGGTCTTTAGGCATCGAGAATGGGCTCATAATTCTCGATGCTTAAAAGAACAAGTATTCAAAACGCTTGAACTGCAAGTGGATCGATCAGATCGAAACCACCGTCGGGAAAGGTTACGAAAAAAAGTCTTTAAGACCCTCTATGGTAACGACGTCAAACAATCTGATGTCCTTAAGGAGATGCTTGGTCTTTGTTTTTTATTCACAAATCAAAAACGACAACAACTTCTTTTTTTATGAAAAAAAAAAACTTTAAAAAAAAAACAAAAAATGAATAAAAAACAAGAGATAATTACACTACAGATTGGCAATTATTCCAATTTTATAGCTACCCATTTTTGGAATATACAAGAGGAAAACTTTAAATATTCATCCAGAAATCCTGAGAAAGAAGGCTATGAAATAGACCCTGATATATTGTACAGATCTTCCTTATCGGAAAAAGTATGTTATAGATGTCGATATAAATAGCAGCAGTACTTGTGTTGAATTACATTATTAACAAATAATTATCATTAAACAACTAGGATCAAGTAAAATATACACCTAGAGTATTGTTGTTTGACTATAAATCAAATTATGGTAATCTAAATAAAGAAGGCACCGTTTATCGAGGAAACAACAACAATGCAAGTAACAATGTCATTGGTAAGCGAGAAAATGTATCGACATTTGTTTCGACGTCGGTGGGCAAACCAGTCGACATTGAAAACAGTGCCCAAGACAACTCGTCAAGAGATTTTGAGTATTGGTCAGATTACACAAGTGTCGAGTATCACAGAAATAGTTTGGTGCAGGTGTCAGACTCTTGTGTGGTGAATCCCAGCGGCGATGAAAACGGAAAGAATGGGCCAGGCTTTCACGACGGCTTGGACATGATGGAGAGAGGCGACGCCTACGCAGAGGGCGGCATCTCGGACGAGTACCAAGACAAACTGCGTCTCTTGGCGGAAGAGTGCGACAATTTGTCGGCATTTCAATGCTTTGCAGACACTGATGGAATATGGGGTGGCGTTTCATCGTCGATACTGTCCCATCTGGCTGACGAATACAGCTCAAAGGCTGTTGTCACATTTGCTGCCAACTCTTACTCGTCACACATTGCGCAAAACAGTGAAGAGGCTGTGTTGGAGCGTGTGTATAACTCTTCTGCGTGTCTGTCTTCTCTGGCAGCCAACTCGAGTCTCTATATACCACTTTCTTGCCAAAGATGGTGGACACCCAACACCAGCGCCTCTCAATTGGGCCCACAAGTTCTTCCCACAAAATACCAGACATCTGCACTCTTTGCAGCCGCTATAGACACAGCCACTCTATATTACAGATCCAACTTTTCACTCGATGTCGGTTCATTCTGTGATCACATGTGTCCATCTCCTTCGCGAAATGTTGCTGTTCTCTCGACCAGTTTTCCAGGATCCTTTGAGAGATTTGGGTTCTCTTATCAAGGCTCAGAGCCAGTCTTTCCCAACAAGACCCCTCTCTACTCGAGTCCATATATGTCGTATCTCTCACCACGTGTGTATCATCCCGTCTCCAGCACCTCTGTGCCATACACTGAAATCGTGTCGATTCGTGGCGATTTACTCAACCCTCGTACTTGCAGCAACGCCCAAGAGGCCTCGGTTATCAACCAAGACTATCAAAAGGTCTCTAGTCTCTTGCAAATGTATCTTTCCAACACCTACATGGAATCCAATCCCACCCAAGCCGTTCTCAGACGAAAGATATGCAACATCACCCAACCATTTGAGTACCAAAAGAACCTATATCCAACTTTTAAACAAGGCAATGCAAAGACTATTTTAACACATTTACAAAACTCGACCCTCATCTCTCCATTCATAGAGTACTTGGTCCACGACTTTAAAGACATCATTGCAAATAAGAGACTATCAGAAAGAATTACAAACTCTTATGACCAATACTCAAACTCAGATATACTGGAATCTTTGTTACAATACTCTGAAAACTATCCCATGAATAAAAAATAACATCTCATAATTAAAAAATTAGATACATTTATTTTATAAATAGTTATTTTATGATCAATACTAAAAAGGGTTTAAATTGAATTTTTTCGACTTTTGATTAGCCACCAAAGGGTCAAATCCGAATTCGACATTCTTTCTTGAATTAATTATTACAATACTTTTTACTCAAATACATATAACAACAGTGAGACAAGCGATGGTTTACAAAGTGCTATCATGGTCTCTTTCTCCATTATACTTGTAACCTAATTTATCACAATAAATAAAAAAACAATCTTTTTTTCAAACTTTTTTTATTTTTGCATTTGGGCAGCTTTGCACATTTTGTATTAATTTGGCTTTGATTGTTTTTATCATATGTCATAAATGGCAAGCACTATTACCACCACTAGCACTACAAATGTCTCATCATGGTTTTATGTGTATCGTAATAAGTTTCTCAGAGATAAAGTGTTTTCCCATTTAGGCCGATATAGGGTACACGATAACTTGTTTAGAAATGGCGTTGTGTTTCATCAGTATGACGATTTACAATTATCAGATATCATAAACTCTGGAAAAATAGATCTCATCAATCAAAAACTAAAAGAATTTGAGTCATTATATCAAATTGACGACAATATTGATAATTTTAATAATAAAGACAGTGCAACACAGCCATACTACCCTTTTTACCAACATTGGCTAGATTTTGATTTTACGCATAGTTTAGCCAATCTTTTCAAACTGGGGGATACCATTAGTGGTGATCAGATGGATGCGCTATTGCTGGATATATTTCGAGTATTTAAAATAAAAGATCATTACTTGAAGGACATAAGGAAGTTGGAAAGGTTGTTGGTCCAAATACCCATTAGCAAGAGAAATATATCGATATTTAAGCTTTTCTTTACACGTTTTGATATTTGCCTCCATTCGTTTAGAGACGTAGATCTATTCCAACAGCTTGTGCAAAGGGGGGATGTATTGATATCAGATTTCAATAAATTGGTCACTCTTGAATTCTTTGTGAAGAACAAACACATGTTTAGGAATATCCAGGGATGGGATGACGCAAAGTGCATAAGGATGGTACTGCTTCAAGAAAAGGTCAATCTGGAGGTGCTGGTGTGGTTGTTAGAGACCTCGCCATACGTGAATTACAATCTCTACGTAGAGAGCCATCCAAAGGTCGACAGAAGTAAGCTGATTAAATATCGCTTGTTTAGTGTGGATATTGTAGTCAACGAGAAGGCTATTTTCTTTAATATGTACAGTTTATCGCTCAAGCATGTCGAGTTGCTCGAGTTTACCATACAACACTACCAAGAATCTTTTAATCGAGACTTTGTAACCATAGGCACGAGTAAGCCCATCAACGACATTTTGGTGGCCAAGAGATTCATAGAGCATGTGCACTCGTTGAAGAGAATTGACAATCCTCTCGATGTGACAACACTATCGAGTGAGCCAGAGTTTATAAAATTGTTTATTGCCTCGCCAAAGTTTAGATTGATAGGCACCAATCTATTCTGTAGCAAGGAGAATGTTCTTTTGTTCCTCCGATACACGTCCTGTACATTGTATGTGGAGAATCCATACTATGTCCCCCACATCATGGAGGCTTTGGAGGAGTTTTATCAGGGACTTGTCGAGTGGAATGTGTTTTCATCGAGATTCTTTAACTTGGAGAAATACCTACACTTTGCCAGTGTAAAGCACATCGACCATTATAAACAGCACACTAATGCTCAATCGATCAATTCTCGGATGCTCGACCTTTACCTGGAATCTGGTCGGTTGGACCTCTATAATTACTCTCAAGGCAGGGTCTCAAATCTTCACATCTTTATCTCTTTTGCCATGAAAAACTATGATTTGGAGGCCATTAGAGGGTTTGTAGAGTCTGATCACTACAATGCAATAAACTTTTCTCTACCATTTTGGTTTTTGGCATTGGGCAGAAACAAAGAAGAAAAGCAAAAGGCGAGAGAGATAGTAAACTACTTTTTCTATGAAAATAGTAGCCTCGTTCCAAGCAATGCCGATACTAATTATGGATTCTGTGCTTTAATCGATAACGTGTTGTTTAGGGATTGCGGATTAGTCTGTGATAAAACAGATTTAATCAAAAGGGCACTCTATCTCGGGGATTTGGCATTGACAAAGAATGTCATTGGCATATTGAATGAAAATGAATTTATTCACTTTTTAAACACAATAGAGGACATAGTATTGAGTTATTTTAATAGCTTTTTGTCAACGGCATTTAAAGTACCCATTTATTTATTTTCAACATTTCCCCATCAATTTTCGCAAAGCACTTTAGCAAGTTTGGCGAGTATCGCTACAAAGAATCATAATTTGGTTTTAATGGATATTTTATTACATCGTACAAAAGTCAGATTTATTAAACCACAATCAAAAGAACATGATCAAGAACTATTGGAATTTAGCTGGATGAATATTCAGAAATCAAAATATTTGAAAAACTGTAAATATGACTTTAGTTTGATCAAAGTGGACATTCCTGATGAGAGGTTCAATCTACATTTTGCTCAAGACTTTTCCTCTCCCACTCAACTCTTTTTCGATTCTAAATATCATCGTATTATTCCATCCAGTTCCTCCTATTCATTTTTGGACAATGGATTGGCAAACTTGAAAAAGACAAATCACTTTAGATCAATATAGATTTTGATTGTACCAAAATTATACAATTAATAATACATTTATTTTATAAATAAAAGATTGTAGGATGGGAATAAAATACACTATCTAATATGGCGTTGTTGTTTAATAGCAACCAGAATGACAACCACCACCATTACCAAATAAACCAGTAACAACACCGCCAACAACACTACCTGTTAATACTAATACACCACCAACAATACTACCAACACCGCCAACAACACCACCTACTAAACCACCAGAACTACCGCCACAACCACCACATGCAACACTATTTAAACCTTGATTTGATGAGGCCATTGATTTTGAAATTGATGAGCTTGATGTCATTGATTTTGGACCAACACTCATAGCAGAAAGGGATGCTAAAAAATAATAATTGTAAATAGTTAATAAATCTTTAATATATTCTTTAAAAACTGTATATATTTACCAAAGATAGTCATTTTATTGGTATTTTTTATTTAATAGTTTTATTAGTAAATATTGAAGTTGAATTAATGATTGAAAATGAAAAAAAAGATATGTATTTATAGTTTTTTTATTTCATTTTGTCACATCACAAAAAATGAGAGTTTCAGATAATCATTCAGTTAACCATTTCAGGAATCATAGTTGATAGAATCATTTAACCATTTAATGACCTAATTTGGTTAATCTTTGTTTAAAATCTGATATTTTTGATTTTATTGGTTCATTATTTATCGTTTCAACATTAATGTGATAAGT
>AJWJ01000576.1:0-13745 GCA_000277445.1 Polysphondylium violaceum | reverse complement strand
AAAAAAAGTCTTTCGTTTTTTTATTTTTTTTTCTTTTCGTTTTTTTTTCATTTTATTTTGTTGATACTCCTATATTTATATATAAAAGTAATAGAATGGTAAAACCAAAGAATACTACTACCACCACTGCCACCAAGAAGGTAGAAAAGAAAGTAGCACCTGTTAAAAAGGATACTGTCGCTAAAGCAGCTCCAAAGACTACTACTACCACCACTACCACTACAGCACCAATTACAAATCCAATTACTACACCAATTGATACCAGCAAAGATCAATCAATTTATACAAAGAAAAGAGTATTATTCACATCTACTCGTGGTATTGGATCAAAGTATCGTCATTTGATGACCGATCTCTTGAATTTAATCCCACACTCTAAAAAAGAAGACAAGATTGACGACAAAAAGACACTCTCATTGGTCAATGAAATCTGTGAATTAAAATCATGCAACTATGCAGTATTGTTTGACGTAAGAAAGGGTACCGATCTCTATCTATGGATGGCCAAAACCCCATTGGGTCCAACCGTTAAATTCCACGTAACCAATGTACACACCTTGGATGAACTCCAAATGACAGGCAACTGTCTCAAAGGATCACGTCCATTCCTCCACTTTGATAAATCATTTGACACCCAACCACACCTCCAATTGATCAAGGAACTCTTGACCCAAATATACGCCACCCCCAAAGGCCATGTAAAGAGCAAACCATTTTTCGATCACGTTTTTAGTTTTTATTTCCAAGACAATCGTATTTGGTTTAGAAACTACCAAATCTCTGATCAAGAGTTTAAAAAGGAAAGTTTGTTAACCGAAATTGGTCCAAGAATGATTTTAAATGTTGAAAAAATCTTCTCTGAAGGTTTTGGTGGTCAAGTTCTCTATAGTAATCCAAATTTCATTGCTCCAAATAAGGTATGTAAAATACAACACACAACTCTATATTTCATTGTAAAAACTCTGATCATCATACTAATTTATTAAAAAACTCTTTTTAGAATCGTCTTGATCAAAAACTCGCCAAATCAAATAAATATATCAAGAGAAAATATCAAAAAGAACAAAGTACTGAAAGACAAAAAGTATCCTGGATCGAACCATCAGAAGTTGATACTATTTTTGAAAATTAATAATAATAATAATAATAATATAAATCTATGTGTGAATAAAATAATAATTTCTAAAAGTAATTACTATATTTCTATTTTAGATAGTTTTCAATTACCTATGAGTTTTTCGATTTTTTTTTGGTATTAAGAATTTGGGATATTTTTTTTCGTCATCATTTGCCAAAATAACGTAATATAAGAATTTTAATAAAAAAAAAAAAAAAAAAAATTTAACTTTAAAGAAAAGTGTTGTGTGGTTGTTTTACATTACTGAGATTTAGATTTCTATTTTTTCAAAACACATAGCAACAAGTTTTTATTGTTATTATTAATCCCTCCCATTATTTATTTATTTATTATTAATATTTATTATTAAATTATTGTATATCTCTTTTTTAACTCATAGTACTCCTCTACCCTCTTATTTAAAAAGCCATTTTAAAAGTTTCTTCTATATATTTACAGTATGATATCATATATTGAGCTTATTGTTATTACTTTTATTCTTATTCTTTTTTATTCACCTTCATTGTATTATTTCTTTTTATTACATTAAGAAATAGTTATTAAGGCACATAACATTGTCATTGTCATTGTCATTGTCATTGTCTGTGTGTGGTGTGTATGTGCGTCATCGCGTTATTTTGCATTAGTAGTAGTAGTAGTAGTAGTAATTAATAAACTTAGTTATGAAAAACATAACAACAACCATTGGTTTATCAGTAAAGAGACTAATATTTCATTCTATTCTTGTGTTTTGTTTTATTTATTTGATTCAATTTTGTGTAAATTACAACAACAATCTATTCCATAATACTAATATTGATCCATCCTCTTTTGATATTATTACAATCAATCAACTCAATTATAAAACAATGATAGATAACAATAATTATTTAATATCAATGGGTAGAAAGAATTCTGCAGGAAAGAGTACAGCACCAGTACCAAAAACAACAACAAATCAAATTAATAGTAATAATAACAATCAAATTAAATTACTTACATACAATGTATTTATTAGACCACCTGGAATTAAAAACAATGCCAATGATTATAAAGATGAAAGACTAGAATGTTTGGTTTCAGAGAAACTTGAGCCAAAGAAAAACAGTAAAATAGTGTATGGTCCAAATAGAATACCAAATACAAGCTATAGAGTAGATAAATGTAAATTTCCTTATATTCCTTTTCTTTCCCCCTGGAGAACTCCTCAATATTTATTAGGTAATAATAGTTTGACAAACAACGATAACAGTACATCAACAGAAGAGTTTGTTTCTTTATCAAAATCAATTATTCAAGAATTTGATATCATTTGCTTCCAAGAATTATTTTCAGCCTTTAGTTATAGACAAAGACGTTTTATTCAACAAGCCAAAACTCAAGGATTCCTATATAGCGCCGCATCGCCTCTTCCACCCTATTTCAAGAGTACATTTTTGGTCGATGGTGGTTTGGTAGTTTTGTCAAAGTATCCAATCAAAGAGACCGGTTATTTGTTGTACACCCAAGGTGTAGACAGTGATATGCTCGCCTCCAAGGGTGTTTTATATACAAAGATTCAAACCAGTCCAGATAAAATGATTCATTTATTCACTACACATCTTCAAGCTTCCTATGCTCATCCCGAAGTGCCAGGTCAAGTGGCAACATCAACCACCACCGCTACTGCCAATCCAAACATTAAAAACGATTCCATTCGAACTATTCAACTCAATCAACTTCGTGATTTTATTCTATCAAAAACATTTGATGATCAACATACCATCATTCTTGCCGGTGACTTGAATGTCGATGGTCGAACATCTCGAGACAATGCCAAGGACAGCAAAACCTATATTGAGATGTTGGATATCCTTTGCAATACAAATAAGAAATACACCTCAACATTGGTGGACAACAACCAATTGCCAGCCTCATTCTACAACAATAAAAAAGTATTTTCAGTCAATGATCTCTTGAAACAAGATTGCCAAGGCGACCATCCTCCCACTGTTGGCGATCTCTTTACTACCAAACAACCAACCACCAATCTTCCCCTCCAAGTGCCTCGAGAGACCGCCCTCACCAATCCCAACGACTATGGTTGCATGAAAAGATTGGATTACATTTTAATTTTAAATAGAGAATTTGATTTATCTTCATCCAATGGTGCCAGTACAAGTCCAGTCAATATCAGATTAAAGAGTGACACTTCCTCAACCACCTCTGCTACCACTGCTCCCATTCATCTCAAAGACTCTACCAAAGTGGAACCATTTTTCATTGAAGGTTTCCCATTTACTCAATTAAGTGATCATTATGGTGTTTCAACTATACTTTTAAATGATAGATTGTAATAAATATATATATCATTGACAGTTGTGTCACGCACTACTTTTTATTTATTCAAACTCACACCTGATTTTGCGCCAAAATTTTCAAAAAAAGTCAAAAAACTGGGATCGATGATGAGTAAGAGTTTTTTTTTAAAAATTTTTTTTTTTTCATTCACAAGCACACGCTGATTCACAGCAAAATAGATTTATTCGTTTCGTTTATTTTCATATTAAAAACAGAATAATAGATATTTGATTTACTTTGTTGTATTATCAAATATTGTTTTTATACCGTTACTTTTTGTAATATATATTAAATATTGATATAAATCATTTTTGTTGATATATCAATCATATTCTCAATATCTCTTCAAAATTTTTTTTAAAATCAACAATTTATCTAATCTATTGTTGGCTGTGTATATATAATAGTGATATTAATAATAATAATAATAATATAAAATGGAAGCTTATCTACCAATATTACAAAATGGAAATCTAGTTGATTTCCAAAATCCATTATCTCAATTTTTATTTATTAAATTACCATTAATTTACAAAGATTACTCTATTGCCACCTCGGTTCTCATTATTTCATTAGTCACCTTAAACACTTTATTCATTGCTTTTCTTTTATTAAAACCAAATTCATATTCACCTCAATCCAAAGAAATGATTGTCAGAGAAAATAATAATAATAATAATAATAAAACACCTACTAAAAAGAAACAAAAGCATAATAATAATAATATTTATCATGTAAAGTATCCAATTATTTTATTATAAGTGATAATTATTATACCATATATTAATATCCAATTCAATCTTTATTATTAGTCACCTAAAGTTTCAAATATGAAATTACAATCACCAATGAAATTACCATCACAAGAATCACCAACTAAAATGAATCATTTAGAATCTATTGCCAATTTATATCCATCACCAGAAAAACCAAAGAGTAGAAAATCTTTAGTAAAAACACCAAGTAAAACTAAAAGTTTTTTAAATATTGATAACTCTCCACCTGCCAATCCAACTCGTAGAGTTAGTCAACCACCAACAAGATTGATCGATGTTTTAAATGAAGAAAAGAATAAAACTAAGAAAAAGAAATAAATTAAAAGATAATTACAAACAAACTCCTTTAAGAACTTTTTTTTTTCCATTAAAGTCAGATTCAAAAAGATCAAAGCTTTGGGAATTAAAATTTTTTTAAAAAAAAATCAAAGTGTCAGATTAGATGTATCACCATTTGGTTTGAATAAAAGATAAACTAAAAATGATCATTTAGTTTGTATAATATCTACACCATCACTGAGTCAATCAACGGCTAAATTTGCAACATTCCATTTTTAATAGACGATCAAGCTATATGTTGATGATGTCAAGCATTTATTCTTAGTGTCCAATCATAGAGATCAATAGACTCATCTTTAAACTGATTACCGATCAATAAATTGAACATAGAATACAACTTTATAAACAAAATGTTTTAGTAGTAATAATTATATTGAATACCACTTGATAGTTGTGTTTCCTATTTTACACGCTTCGGGATTATGGTTTATCAAAACTCGGTACCAAATAAACGTCGCTCGTCATCTTTGTGAAAGGTGCAAAAATTTAAATTTTAAGTCTTCGCACTGGGGTTATTTCTATCAAAAATCATTTATTTTTTTTTTATTTAATTTTTTTTTTTGAGTGTGTCCGAATTTGTAAGATTTTTACAAAAACGTGCCTCCCACCTCATGACCCCCAAAATTGAACTTTATTGGATATTTTCTTTTCTTTTTTTTTTGCCACAAAGTCCTTTAATATACTATAAATACTATATATTTGTATATAGATATATACAAATATAAAAAGAATACATAGCCATGGTTTGCAATAATGTTGATTGGGGTAAAGAAAAGAAAAAGATGGGAAAAGACAATGACGAGAAATTATTTTTTAACTAACATATGTTGTTGTATATCATATAGATTCTTTATTCTCTTATCAAACAGTAAAAATTGTTAGAATTAGGGATAAGAGATTAGGTATTCTCCATCTCTCTTTTATGGGTGCTATCATATTGTATATTGTAATTGTTACTATTCTTTTACAACAACAATATCTAGCTATTCAAACACCCATTGGATCCATTAGAAACTCTTTATTGGCTGTATGTTTTTTTTTTTTTCTTTGACTTAAATAACAACACATATCATTAATGCTAATTTATACATTGTAGCCAGCAAATAGATCACAATATTTACCTTATTGTCAAAATAGTACAAATTTAAATTATAATGGATTTCCAACTAAAGAATGTCAATATTGGGATGAAACTCTTGTAATGTATCCTCCATCATCAGAGTATTCATTGTTTATAACAACTAGGGTTTCATCAAGTACTCAAGAGACCTTCAACAATTGCAGTCTTACAGAATTTAATTGTACCTATGTAAATGTTGCAAACTCAACCAAAGATTTCTATATTGCAGATGTAGATACTTTTACTGTACTCGTAGATCATACTATGGCTGCACCAACATTGGGTATCCAATATAATGCCAAACAATTACCTGGTTTTATGTTGAATTCTAAAGGTAAAAAGATAACTTTAACTGTATGTATATTTATCTATGTAAAAAGACACCTTTGTTATTACTCGTATTAATAAGCATATGAAATAATATAGCCACCAAATATTGTAGGTGTTGTTGATCAATATGATATTTTAACATTGGATGCAATTTTAAATGCTGCAGATATTGCATCATTGGATTCACCAGGTTTTTCAAATTCAAGTAGATCAATTAGAGATGATGGAATGTTGTTGTTTTGTTTTATCACATATAGTAATACATTTACCTATAGTACAAGCAAATATAGATATACATATGAATTTCATTTAATTGAAGACACTAAATTCAAAATTGTTGAACCAATCTATTTGGATGATGTAAATCATAGATATATATTCAATAGACATGGTGTTAGAATTATTTTCATTCAAACTGGTCAACTTGGTAAATTTGACTTCCAAACTTCTTTATTAACTGTATGTTGTTCTTATTATTATTATTTTTATTGCTTATTAAACTATATTATTATATATTAACCCATTTACAATTATCATATACAATAGTTTGTTAGTGGTATTGGTCTTCTTACAGTAGCAACATTGGTTGTAGATATTATTGCAGTTAGATTATTACCACAAAGAAATAAATATTCAATGATGAAGTATCAAGATTCTGGTCTCAAGAGAAAACCTTTGTTGGGTGATTCTGAAACAATAGAACCTGAAACTCCAAATCAAAAAGATGAAAGTGGTAACATCATTATCCATTAAAATTAAAAATCACAATCCAACTTGGTGGTGATGGTGTTGAATAAAACAATATCTAACACACATACACTCACACACTCTCTCACTCTCTCACTCTCACTCTCTCACCACTCTGTAAAGAAATGAAATAGTAACAATAAAAAGAGATGTAAATATTTTACACTTTTTTTTTTTCTTTTTTTTTTTTATTTCTATTAAAAATAGATAACTCCCCCTCTACATTTTATTATTCTACTACATTGGTATTTATTCCAGAACTAGTTTTTGTGACAATGTTAATGTTAATATTTATATATCTCTAATTTAAATAAAAATACAAACACACACAAAATTGTGGTTCTATTATTAGTTTGAAATGGAGTAATTCAATTTTTTGCTACCCCCATCATATTTTTATTTTTTTCAATACCACAACACACACATTGGTGTGTCGATAAGCAACTTACACCTTTACTATTTTGCTTTGCCATCATCCTAAATCAAAAATGCAGTAAAATCCAAATTAGATAGAGTATTGATAATCAGTACAACAATAACATTCCTTACCCATCTGTATTCTCATAAGAACACACAATCAACACCACCAAAATAAATCTCCTCATTTGTGAATAATCATATTTTAAATTTTAAATATAAATAGATAGATAGATATCTCAATTGAGAAAGGGTGTGTGCTTTAGTTTTATTTAGTGATTTATTTTCTCTTTTTTAAAAGCTAGTTAAGGAGGAAAATAAATCTATGTTATAGTTAGTATAGCAGTGGTGTTTTTACAGTGAATAGATATATTTAGAAACTTATGTAATTGGAATATTCCATTTGAAAAATTGAAAAATGGATACTCAAAGTAAAGTGTTTTTTTTGGATTTCTTTTACTCTTACAATACGAAAAAGATGGTAAAAATTCGTGACAAGAGATTAAGTTTTCTCCATTTATTCTTTGTTGGTTCTATCATTTTGTATGTCTTGATTGGTCCTTTTCTTGTTCAACAAAAATATCTTGAAAGAGAAATTCCAGTTGGTTCCATTAGATTGTCTTTATTAATTGTATGTACAATCATTATCTATTGAATTGGCAATGTTTTTGGATGATTTATATTAATTAATATAAAATAGCCTCCAGAAAGAGAACAATATTTACCTTATTGTCTTAACGAAACAAATACTATGTATTCGGGGTATTTGAATAAACCTTGTGTTTATTGGGATGAAACTTTAATGATGTATCCTTTATCCGAAGAAAATTCATTATTTATTACAACTCGAGTGACAATTAAGACTCAAGAGGTGAACAATTGTTCACTCACTCAACGAAACTGTACTCATAATACATTGGAAACATCTGAATATTATATTGCAGATGTTGACAAATCGACTATTCTTATTGATCATACAATGGTATCACCTAAACTAGGTATTCAATACAATGCCAATGAATTGTCTGGTATTCTTTTGGATCAAGATGATAAATTAATTGAAGATATTGTATGTGTTTAGAGGGCTATTGATACCATCTACTATTTGTACTAATATTTCTATTGTAAATAGGAATCACCAAATGTTGTAGGCGTTGTAGGGGAATATGATATTTTGACATTGGAGATGATTCTAAAAGCAGCAGGGATTGATACTTTAGATCAAGAAGGATTTGAAAATTCAAGTAGATCAATAAGAGACGATGGAATGCTATTGTTTTGCTTTATTACCTATAGTAATACATACACCTATAATACAAATATGTTTAGATATACACTTAGATTTCATCTTATTCAAGATAGTAAATTCAAAATACTAGAGCCCATTTACTTAGATGGAGTCAATAAAAGACAAATACTCAATAGACATGGTGTTAGAATTATCTTTATTCAAAATGGACGGCTAGGTCAATTTGATTTTCAAACTACTTTATTAACTGTATGTATACTCTAATGTTTGGATTATTTTTCAATATACTAACCATTATATAATAAAGTTTATTTCGGGTATGGGCCTAGCTACATTTGCCGGTTGGATCGTTGATTTTATTGCCATTAGACTTATTCAAGAAAGAGAAAAGTATGCAAAGATGAAATATCAAGATTCCGATAAAACCTAACACCCACGAATATACTCTGAAAATTAATGTATATAATACTCCTTTCCTTATTTTATTCTTTACGTATATTAAATATATTCCTTTTATTTTTATTTATTTATAAAAGTATATATATCTTTTTTTTTTTTGTTGCCCCACATACTCTCCCATATGATTTGTTGGTTTTGTGGTGGTGTGTCATTTTTTTAAAAAATTTTAAAAAAGGGCAGTGTGAATATGAGGGAGGGACATTACAATTTACAAATAGTTTTGGAAACCCTAAATATAGAAAAATGTATCAATTTTTTTAAAAAAAAAAACAAAAAAAAAAAAAAAACAAAAAAAGGATGAGGAGGGTGTGTGAAATGCATTTTTGATATATATTTGTATCTCTTATAACTAAAATAACTGTACATATGACATATGTATAAAAGAGAATATTAGATAAAAATAAAATAAATTCAGAAATAAATACCCTATAAATACCAACAAGACACAATGGGGAAAAAAAAAAAATTACTAGGTCAATATCTTGATCCTGATGAAGATAATATCAATATGGAAGAACATACACCTAAACCCATACACCTAACACCAGAGCAACAGGCAACACTAGAACAACATCTCTCACCATCTTCTCAGTCACCTGTCTTTTTAAAAAATAATAATAACAATGGGAGCAATAATAACAATAACAATAATAATTTAACAAGTAAACAACAACAAATTGCAGAATTATCAACGAGTCCTTTGGATATTAGAAATAATATATTGAATAATATGTTGAAAAATAAAATGGACATGGAGAGTCATTTTAATATAGATGATCATCCTCAGCAATATCCTCGATCGCCTTCGGGTGGTGGATCGGTTGCTGGCGATTCAGATGAGAATGATGATACTGGTGTAGAAAAGAAAAAGAAGAAAAAGAAAAAGAAAAAGAAAAACAAAAACAATGACGGTGATGGTGACGATGACGACGGTGGTAAAGAGGGTAATGAAGATGATGGTGGTCACCACAACGAAAAGATGAGAAATAGTGGGGATCAAATCATCAATATGGGGCCCTACTCTACAGAGATGTCGTCCTATCCATTGGAAGACCAAGAGATGTTTTACTCTAAAAAGCTGAAAAAAAAGAAAAAGAAAAAGAATCAAGACCAGTTCCTGACGCCAGAGGAGAGAAGGATAAAGGAGGAGAGCAAGGATGCCAAATCATTCTTTTCCAATGAAAGAACCTTTTTGTCTTGGATTGGGCTCACCTTTTCTTTGGGTGCTATTGGTACCTCTATTATCACATGGTTTGGTACCGAAGGCGTGTCATTGGCCACCGGTTTATTCCTTTGGGCCACATCTATGCTTTTTATGGGTTATTCAACATTACAATTCACCAGAAGAGGCCATGCAATTAGAACAAAGACTCAAGGTCCATTTGATGATCAAAAGGGACCATTGGCATTGGTGGGCATGGTCGTGGTTGGGGTTTCAATTTACTTGGTGTTCTTTGTCGTAATAAGACCTGCTGCTGTTATTAATGTTGGTGGTAATAATTCAACTCAATCTTGATCAACAATTGTCAAGCTTGAAAAACAAAGAGATATAAATATATGTGATTAATTTTATCAAAATGTAATAAATTATTATATAAATAAATTAATAGTCCTATTAATATCTTTGGCTATTACAGCCAGTGAAATCATTTCTCTTTCAATCTTTCAAATCTTTGTGAAATTTTCTTGTGCATACAAGATCTTCTAATTCCTTAACAGCAACCAACAATAATATAAAACAGTACGCAATCATGGCGCATTCTTTTATTGAATCTATAATTATTGGTATTATTATTATTACTGTTAACGTTTGCATTGTTGCTATTGTTGTTAGAAACAGGTTTTTGTGATGGTGTTCGGTAAAACTTTTATCCTTTAACATGTAATCAACAACAACAACAACTATAACAACAACGTTGTTTTTGTTGACTACATGCTAAAAGACAAAAGTTCACGGTCAACATCAACATTTAAACAATTTTCAAACTAATTCATGAAAAATACAGCACAAATCATATCTAATGATAAATGTTATATTATCTATATGTTATAAGTGTATGTTACATTATGCTTAGATTCAATACAAGACCTTTATATATTAAACTCTGACTAATGTGTTGACTATAGGTTATTGTTTACATTGGATATACAAACAATTTAACAACCAAACTATCAAATGATAATAAATATCACAGACACCTAAGATTGATAACCATATTGTAAATGATAATGACACTACAGGATTTTTTTAAATTTTATTCGCTCCAGCGCGTTTGTTCAAAAAAAAAAAACTCATCGGATTTTTTTTTTTTCAATTTTTATAAATTTTTTCTATACCTTTTATTTATCATAAACTACATTTAAACTATACCCCCCCCCATCGATACACTTTATTTTAATACCCAATCTTTTTTCACTTGTTAGAGAATGAGTTATTAAATCAATACTCTCATTCCTTTGCATATACTGACAAAAAAAGGATCTTTAATACCCCTCCCTTTTAGCAGTATAGTCTTATCTATAACATACAGATATATAAAGAAAAGCAATCATATTACATAAACGAGAAAAGAATTAATCATAATCACAATAATAATAATATAAAGTAATCATATACAACGACGACGACGACAACAAACATACATACATACATATAGAATTGTAAAAAATGAAAAGTACATTAACAAATGATATACCTCCACCAAAATGTCAAAACTATTTAAATATGGGACATCCTCTAAGTGCTATTAGTTCTTCTCCAGATGGAACAAAAATGATAGTTGCTGGTAGAGAAAGTATGTGTTTTAATCATCATAGATATTTAGTTTGTCGTAGAAATTTGTAATATTAATATCATTTTAGTTGTAAAGATTGTTTCTATGGAGAGTGAACTTAAAATTGTAAATAATCTTAGAGCAGGTAAAACTCAATCATTAAATTATACAGGTAATGATTGTTGTTGGCATCCTTCATTAATAGAAAGTAAATATAGTGTTTAGATTATTGGAATGATGATCATGATTGTGATATTAATCATAATGAATAATAGATTATAGATTTTTAATAGCTACAGCAGCAACAAATGGAGCAGTTGTAATTTGGAATACTACACGTGAAGGATCAAAGTCTGTGGAAAGAGTATTAACTGATCACTCGAGAGCAGTGAATAAATTGGTGTGGGCACCAGATAAATTTGACTGTCTATTGACAGGATCACAAGACTCTACACTCAGATTTTGGGATTTCAGAGACGCCAATCCTTCAAAGATTATATTTTCACCCAAATCAGAGTCGATCAGAGATGTGCAGTTTAATCCCTTTCAACCATACCAGTTTGCCTCTGCATTTGACAATGGCACTGTACAGATATGGGATACGAGAAAACAAACGTCTGCTGTGGAAAAGATCACAGCGCATCAGGGTCTTGTGTTGTCGCTCGATTGGCATCCTGAGGAAAAGAATGTGATTGCTACCGGTGGTCGTGATCGTGCCATTAGAATATGGGATTTCACGCCAAGTCAGGTGGGTGGTGTCATGGGCAAGGCCTTGCACAACGTGTCGACCATATCGTCGGTGTCTCGTATAAAGTGGAGACCGGGTCACAAATGGCAACTGGCAAGTTGCTCATCGATTGTTGATTTTCAAACACATGTATGGGATGTAAAGAGACCCTTTATTCCCGTTGCATCTTTTACCGATCATAGAGATGTACCCACTGGTTTACTTTGGCGTAATCCAAATACCCTTGTATCATGTAGTAAGGATGGCTATCTATTGATCAATAGCATCAACGATGCCTACAAACCCTATCAACACATTAGAACCACTGGTATCTCTTGGAATGTAAATAATGATATCGCAAGTATAAATGATAAAATCAATAGAAATCAAAATAATGAGTAAGTATTGCTATTGTAGTATTGATCGTATCGACATCTAGTTCTCTAACACTCTTTATCACCATCATCTAATATTAGATCAACATCATTATCAAATCAATTTCCATCATTTTTTGCATCATTTAATGTACCAGCTATACCAATACAAACACCAAGTAAAGTAGAGCAAGGTGTATTAAATATTCATTCGCCAAGTAATTTACCTAGTACAGTTAATTCCATTGATAAATCTTATGATTATCATGTTTTATTTGAATATTTTGCAAAGAATTACAAGTTTCAAGGATTGCCATTTGATCAACTATGTCAACATAATGAAATAATATCAATACAAGCAAAACAGTATCATACTTCAAAAATTTGGGCATTGATGAATTTATATTTTACTCCACTATTTAAAAATGAAAACGAGGATAACAATAATAATAATGGTAATAATAACAACAACAATACGAGTACAAATGAAAGTTTAGATGAAAATAATATAGTTGAAAAGCTTTTACAGCAAAAAAAAGAAAAAGAGGAACAACAACAACAACAGCAACAACAGCAACAGGAAAAGAAACTAAAGAGAACTAGTAGTGCACATTTACATATCGATGATAATAGTGGTGTTAACAACAATAGTAATAGTAATGCTAATAATAGTGTAAATGATAATATAGAAGATATGTCATCGTCATCATCAGGAAATGTTACAAAAAACAATGACATGACTGCCAAAGAACCGCCCTCAACCTCGGTGTATATGGAGAGTAAAAATGATCAACTTTTAAGTAATTTGTTATCAGCAGAAGCTGTCACTCCATTGGCTCCATTACCTTCTCGAGCACCTTCAATTGAAATAGAGAAATCCAAATCTTCTTCTTCACCAAGCAATACTTCACCAATTCTTTACAACGATAATAGTAATAATATTAATAATAGCAGTAGTATTGATGATCAGGATGTT
>AJWJ01000575.1:0-13824 GCA_000277445.1 Polysphondylium violaceum | reverse complement strand
CCAAATCAAGTTCAAAATCCAATCCCATTACAATTATTACAATTCCAACAAGCTCAACAACAACAACAAATGCAGCTAAATAATAATAATAACAATAACAATAATAGTAATAACAACAATAATAATGTACATATTACACAATCATCCCAAATGCATCAACAGCAAAGATTTTCTCCTGTAAATACTTTTTCACAAAATTCTACACCAATTCAACAAATGCAAATGCAACAAATGAATCCGCAACAACAACAACAACAATTACAATTACAACAACAAGCACATGCTCAGCATCAACTTCAACAACAACAACATATTCAACAACAACAACAACAACAACAGCAAGCACTCCAAGCTCAACAACACGCACAACAACAACAACATATTCAACAACAAGCTCAACAACAACAACAGGTTCATGCTTTTCAACAATTACATCAACAACAACAACTCCAATTACAACAACAGGCACTAGCTCAACAACAAGCTCAACAACAAGCCCAACAACAAGCTCAACAACAACAAGTGCAACAACAACAACAACAAAAGAAGGATATCAAAAAGGAAAACTCATCATCGCCAGATTTTAATTCAAAACAATCAAGTATAAAATCACCACCTAAACGTATAAAGATGGAGAAAGAATTAATATCCGATGATAATGAAATGATGATGAAACAACAACAACAACAACAACAACTTCAGCAACAACAACAACAATCAAGTGTCGGATTATTTTCTAGTCAACTTGGTGGCGCAAATATAGCTTTAAATCCAAATGATAATGAGAATCCATTTAAAGGACCACAAGCCTATGGTATTTCAACTACACCTAGTTATCCTTATGGTGGCAGTGGTAATATCGAGAAAAAAGAGATTGATAATTCACCCTATCTTTGGAATGAGGTCACTAGAAAGGTTCAAATTCTTATGAAAATCACAACCAAAGCAGCTAGAGGACTTCCAATTGCTCCTCAAGAAGTAACGGAATCAATTGCAGCCTCAAATGCAATAACCACTGATTTATTAGATTTAATGAAATTTATGGTAATGTTTATAATTCGTAATAATAGATATGAGTACTATATTAATTTAATATTACAAACAATATACAGAGTGATCCAAATTTCCAAAGAAAATCATCATCATCTTCAATATCAAATACACCAACATTGGGTAGTCAACCAGTGATCTATTCACCACCAATGATGAGTAGTCCTCAAATGTCACCAGTGTTGTATCATCAAAATATGATGGGCAATGAAATTTACTATAATGCTCAATTTATGGATAAACAATTATTGGGTGCCATTAATCCAATGAATTCAAAGAATAGTGGTAGTGGTGGCAGTAATAATGCCAACAATGGTGGATCCTATTCACCAAATGGCAAGAAAACACCAAGAAGAAGAAAACAAAGATACGGTGAAACTGAGCTCTCTTGTCATACCTGTGGTGTTACAAACACACCAGAATGGAGAAGAGGTCCCAATGGTGCCAAAACTCTCTGCAATGCTTGTGGTCTTGCATGGGCCAAGGCTGTTAAACAAAAAGATATGCTCGCCGCCAGCAATAATAAAGTGGCTGCCACTGTAATTGATCCAATGAAAAAGGCTCAAAAGAGAAAAAAAGATGTTGAAAACAACAATAATATCAATGGCAGTGTTGATTCACCAAATGCTGGTATTGAAACAATTTCAAATACTCCACCTCTCTCTTCAAATAACAACAATCAAAATCCAACAACAACTACAACAACCACAACCACTACCGGTAATCCAATTGGTTTTTCTAACACTATCATTCAAACTTCCTCTCCTCTTATTCCTATTCAACAACAGCAAACCTTTTAAAAATCAAAAAAAATACAATACACATTCTTGTAATATTATCTTTTATTCATTTCTGTTTTTTTTTTATTTTTTATTTTGATCAATGTTATTCTTTTGATCAAAACAAAAATTAAAGGTCTTTTGCAATCATTTTATTGTTTTTGAATCTTTTTAAAAATGAAACTAATATCCTTCAATCACTTGCAAAAAGAATATGTGATCTGTTCATTTCTTAGAGAATGGACAATGATTTGCCGTGTTTTTTGTTTGGTCTGGTGATTTTTATTTTTTATTTTGTTTTTTTTATTTTTTGACTTTACTAAATATAGAATTTGGCCTCTCCACAAACGTTGACCTTGGTAAAGTGCTGCGAAATTTATTTTTTTGTATTTTTTTTTGTAAAATTTTTTCACCCCAGCCACACGCACGAATTGTTTATTTTTTTTTTTTTTTTTTAAATTTTTTTCTCGTAATATATCTCTTTTTAATACACATCATATTTATTGACACTGTTATCCAACAAACAACATTAATACTAATAGTGTGTGTTTTGTTTAAACAATGTTTTCAAATCAAGCAGAATTTAGTATTCTGAGTGATTTGAATGGATTTATTCAACAACTATTAGATGGCCATACGACATCAGGTGACACATCACCTCTACCAAATTCAACAACGCCTACGCCCACACCTGATGGATCATCCTCACCATCGTCTGTTGTTTTGGATAAAAATCCCTATTTATTAAAGATTTGTTTTTGTGTTGAAAAAATTTTAAATCATCATTTAAAAGGTAATTTTATATCTATTGATCTAAATGTGTGTGTATGACCGACAGACCACTAATATTTATATCTAATGTATTGTAGATGTTAATTTTATTGGACAAACTTTGATGTGGGATTTTTTACAAAATTTGCCCAAATGTATGCCAGGTACAACAGAGGTGGTAGAGTTGGCAAAAGAATGTTCAAAGACATCATTGGGGAGAGGAAGAGTTTTTATTAGATTAGCATTGAATGAAGGTTCATTAGGTGACTTTGTATCTGCTTTGTGTTTTAGTAGTGAGATATTGAAATCATATTATAAAGATAGTGCATTGATTAGAAATCCAGAGTTTTCAAATCTATTTCAAAGTTTATTATCTGCATTGGCTCATATTCAATTTAGTTTGGTTGTTAAAGATAAAGATTTGGAAAAACCAAATTATTGGGAAGAAATGGCATTGTCTTTAATTTCAAATACAAAAATTGTAACTAGATTAATTGATAATACAATAGTAAATAATAGTAATAATGATCAACAACAACAACAACAAGAGATATTAGTAACAACAACAAAAGGAGAAGAAGATAGTAAACGACAAGATGAGGTCATCATTAAAGAAGAAAGTAAACAACAACAACAACAAGATGAAAAATCATTGGAAGAATTAAAAAAAGAATTAAAACAAGAGATTATTAAAGAGATTAAAGATGAAATTAGAGAAAAGGAAGAAAGAGAAAGAGAAGAAAAGGAAAGGGAAGCATTATTGATCAATAACAATAGTCACGAAGATTTATTAGATTTAGAAAATGCATTGGATGAAATTACATCTGATTTAGTAGTTTTAAATAGTCAACAAATCATCTTTTTCGATAGTTTAATTGAATCATTAAATAAAATTAAAAGAAATATAATGTTGGATTTTGGGGGTAAAGGTTCACCTCTGGCTGTTGGTGATAAATGTTTGGAACCAATGTGGAGTGTATTGGACCAAATACTATCAAATAATATGCTTGTCAATATAAATCATCAGTGGGAAATCATTTCAAATCTATCAAATAATTTAAAAGACATTGAATTGATTAACAATACTTTTAATAATTTTAATAGTAACAATAGTTTATCAACAACAGAGTTAATGAATATTAAAGTAAAATCATTTTATTATCTATTATTTAGTAATAGTAAAATTGTAGAGTATTTAGAATATCTTTGCAAAGATAATTACAAAGCATTAAAAGATTATTATTCAAATGAATCAATCATGATTCAACAAGATTATACCAATCAAGTGATTAGAGTTTTAACTGATCTATTTCAATCTTCTGTACAATTTAAATTAAGATGGGATAAAGATCTCTTACCACAATCATCATCAAATACAACTATAAAGAAAGTGGTTGTCACCAAAGTAATTAAAAAAAAAGTATTAAAACCTGTACCAAAATCAAAATCACTAAGAACATCAATTGATGATAATATTGAAGATTCATCAACAACAACATCATCAACAACATCATCAACATTAACTACAAATGCAGTTATTGAAGAAGAACCAACTTTTACAGAACAGGATAAAGAGTTAAAAACACCGCCATCAATAAATCTTGTACAATCTTTTGAATTGGACCAAATTTCAAAAGAATTAAATTCATTGGATCAAGATTTTAATAGTAATTTTAGTAATAACAGTAATAATAGTAATAATAGTAATAATAGTAATAATACATTGGAAGATTTATCATTGGCAGAAAAGAACAATAACAATAGTAATAGTCCAGCAGCAACAACAGTAATTTTATTAGATGAAAATGTAGATGTTAGTAGTAGTATTACAACAAATACTGAAGATAGTTTAAATCAAACCATAGATACTAGTTCAACTATATCATTAAATAATAATACTAGTAGTAGTAATAATACTAATGAATCACAATCATCAATTGAAGGTATTCCAACTAGAAATTCATCACCAAATCGTCATAATCAAGAAACAAAAGTTACTTTAAATATTAAAGATTCCTCTTATCAAGAAGGAGGAGAAGAAGAAAATAATATTTTAAATTCAAGTGATGAAGAAGATGAAAGAGATAACGTTAATAATAATAATAATAACAATAGTAATTCAAATAATAGAATATCAGCATTATCACAAGTAATGAAGGAAATGTCATCATCATCGGTATCAAGTACAAACTCATTACCTGACCATCAAGATACAAAGATTCAAGCTCAACCAGGATCAACTATTTTAGAAAGTTTATTAAATACATTGAATCAAATTCAAGAGCCATTAGAGTTTACATATAAATCAGATCCAACCTATTCATCCTACACGGATAGTTATAACAATGATTTCCTATCATCATCCTATGCAGCCGATCGTAGTGGTCCAAATGGATTAGAGAGCAATGGTAATGGTAAAATACCATCAACCTCATTGGATTCATTCCATATGATATCCGATTACTTTAGAGACGACGATGAAATGATTACAAAAAAGAGAAATAAATTGGCAGGTGATGAAATGTTGTATATCAATACACTCTATCGAAAGTCAACAATTGTAGCCAACCCAAACACTCATTGTCCAACATGTCAAGTACAATTGGATAAATTGGGATTCTTTAAAACTCGTATATGTTATTATACAGGCCAATACTATTGCACCAATTGTCATAGTAATCAAAAATCAATTATACCAGCACGTATTCTCTATAGATGGGATTTCAAGCTGTACACTGTATCCGATGTGGCAAAGAGTTATATCAATCGTAACATGGGTTTGGTTTTTGATATATTTCAATTTAATCCAGAAACTTATCACTTGTCCTCTCGTTTACAAAGAATATTATCCATGCGTACAAAGTTACATTTTATTGGCGAATACATTGAAACTTGTAGAAGTAAAATTAGTTTTGATACACCCATTAAAGCCTATTTCATTAGAGATAACGTTCATCTCTATTCATTATTAGATTTGGAAAAAGTTTATTCTGGTAGTCAATTAGAAGACAATATTAAAGATATTTGTGATAAATATATTCATCATGTAACTGATAATTGTAATGTAAGTAGTGATGTAGTAATAATAATTTATTTTATTATATCAAATAATAGATATTAAATTATTTTATTTTTATAGAGTTGTAAAGGTAAAGGTTTTATTTGTGAATTTTGTGATAGTGAAGAATTAATATTCTCTTGGATGAAATTAGATATTCAAAATTATGTAGAATGTGACAAGTGTCATTCTCTATCTCATAGAAAATGCTTTGCAAAAGAAAGATGTCCAAAGTGTATTAGAATATCAAGAGTGAAGTCTAAAAAGTTTGAATAATAATGATTGGTTTTTTTTTTTTTTAAAACCATGTCTTTTTCACAATAGTTTTTTTATGATAAGATAGACTCAAAACTCAGGGCTCTCAGACGGACCGCAATGGAGACCCGGAAACGAGATTTTGGTAAATTTGTAAATAGATATTCACTGTCCTACTATTTGATAATTTCTAATAATAAACTTAAAATTTATAAAATGAAACAAATCCATTTCTTGAAACACATTTCGTGAAAAGAAAATTTTGTTCAAGGCTTCATTTTTCTCTAGTGGGACCAAAATTAAGACTGTATATTTAATCATTTTTGTAATCACTCATCCACTATTTATCAAATAATTTTACAATGAAATTATCTTTTACAATTATTTGTATTTACTATTGGAATTGTTAACAATAATAATATTTTATGTAGATTCAAAAAGTAATAATGTAAAAAAAATTGTGGATCAACAATTTAAGATGCTTGCTTTTCTTTATCATCAGAATCTTTTTTTGAAATTGGCAATAGTTCTTCATCACTTGTTTTGGGATTAATGGATGGATCTTATGATGCTCAATACAATGCCATTGGACAATGGTATAGTTTTACAACCTGTCCTAAAAGTGATAATAATCAACCATCATCATCATCAGATTCATCAACTAGTAATAATAACAATAATCATGGAAAGCCTAAAAGTAATAAAGGTATTATTGCAGGTGCCATTATTGGAGCATTCGTTGGTGTTGTAATTATTGTTGCAATTGTTATTGTTATTCGTAAAAAACAAGCACGTTCAAAAGAAAGCTCTCCTTTATTAAGATAAAAACAAAATATGATCAATTAGAAATAAATAAAATACATTTAAATTGATATTTTAAATGAATTAAATATATTTATACATCTTTTTACATGTGGTGGTGCGTTTATAATCTAAAATCAAATAAATAAGTGAAGAATATGTGCTCTGAAAGAGTTCCTACTTTCTGAAAGTGAAAAAAATAAAATGTAGGTTGAGAGGGGTGTAAGGTTGGGGGTTACATTTTTTTTAAATTTTTTGACTCAGGGTATTGAACAAACAACAATAACAACAACTAGAGTATTCTCATATTTATATAAAACAAATAGGAGTGTAGTACAAAAGATCAACAACAACAAATGACAAAATATCAATTAATCAAAGATAAAAAATTAGAAGAAATAGAAACAATTGCAAATATAGTATTATTGTTTTGTAATGATGAAATTATATATACAAAAGATAATCAAACATTTACAAAATCAGATATTAGTGATTATGCAAAGTTGTTGGATTCAAATCAATCAAGTGCTATCATTGCAAAAGGTTTAACCATTAATGATCATTCTTTTGCAATTCATAGATTCTTTGATGATATGATTGTAGGTAGAAGAGGTGATGAATCAAATGGTGAAGGTTTTTCTGTTATAAAAGTATGATATCTATTATTTATATAAATACTGTTGTATTTTACATTTGTTTATTATTTATTATATATTATTAATTATTATTATTATTATTATTATTAACATTATTATTATTATTATTATTATTATTATTATTATTATTATTATTATTATTATTATTATTATTATTATTATTATTATTATTATTAACATGTTTTCTTTTTATACATCTGTAGACAAAATGCAATGATAATGATACTATTTATATGTTGACAACATATAATTTACCTATTCTTTCAGCAAGAATATCACCATTGATGCAAAGCTATTGTAATCTTTATAAATCTAATGTTGTACAAATTTAAATTTAATAAAAAACCAAATATAAATAAATATTAGAGTAAATCCACTCAACAATGATCAACACATTCATATCATGAGTAATATAAATCTTTTATTTTCACATAACCATATTCATTCTATGCATGAAAAAAGTTGTGTGTGTTCAAAAAATGCGCAAATGAAGATTTTTGTTAGTTTTTTTTTTTTTATTATTTTATTATCTCTCATATCTATTGCGTAATTAAGAAAGAATAGACTGTACTATAGCCGACTATTACTACTGTTTTTAGCAGGGTTAAAATAAACAATAGCATTATCATCTAATCATGGATGGTAATAAATCATGGAAATCAGCAGCAGGATCAAACAATAGTCCTGTAAAGAGTCAATCATCATCGTCAGCATCGTCTACATGGAAGAGTCCAACTACATCTCCATCAAAGAATGATATTGATATTGTATCTCTCTTATCTGCACCTCCTCCTGTAACTAGAAGAGTGTTTGATCCTACAGCATCTGATTTAAAAAGTATAATGACTATAACGACAACAACAAACATATGTGTATATTAATATATAGTTTAATATAGAAAAAAAAGAAACAAATGTAAACAAAAACAGTGATACAGTATCATCAAATAGTAGTGCTGGTGGAGGTATTGATGCATCGCCTATTTTAAAGAGAGGAGGAAGTAATAAAAGTTTTACACCGGGTAATAGTTCAACTAGCTTAGGTGGTAGCGGCGATATAAACTTTATAAATGATCCTAAATTATCAAACAACTCACCTTCATCGCCATCATCACCAACAACAACAGCATCAACAATAGTTTCTACGACAACCACAACTACAACTACAGGTACTAGTTTTACAAAGAAATCAAAATTACAAGACAATAACAATGACGACGACGACGACGATGAATATGATCAAGATAAATTAAATCAAATTATAAATCAAGATGAAGAAGAAGATGATGATGATGTTATTGTTGAAGTAGAAGAAGTTATTGAAGATTATGAAATAACATCATCTGAAGATGAAGAAGAACATCAAAAGAAAAGAGAAAACAACACATATAAATCAACTACATCTATTGAAGAGATTGATCCAGATATTCTAAAGAAAATATTAAATGAAGACGTAGATGATGAGGATGTGTTTATCGACGAAAGTATAACCATTGACCAAATATTATTGGATGATCAAGATCAACAAGAACATCAAGAGGAAGAATACATTATACATCAAATTTTAAACAAAACGAATCTAATTCAACAAGCAGAAGAGAATGAACAAAGATTACTTGGGAAAGAGGCCCCATTGCCCATGTTGTGGAAATACAAGAATTCACGTAAATCATACAATGGTGTGGTAGTTGAACCCCAATCCTATACAAAGATCACTGAACAACTATCCTCGGCAGATATACGTAGAGTTGTAGGTTATCCCACTTGTTTTACCGTTGCTAAATACATATGCATCGGTACAACACATGGATATCTAATGATATTCAACTTTAATCAAGAGTTATTGTCCATCATTGGTGGATCAATATGTGCCGATTGTGGACCAGTTACAGCCACCGATATGCCATCATGTCGTGTCAATGAAGACTGGTTGATCTCTGGTCATCAGAGTGGTCATATTCTCTTGTGGGACATATCAACTGGTAAACCAATCAAGGTCATTGAAAAGATACACAAGAATCCAGTGTTACATTTAAAGTTCTTTTCCGATGGATCTAGATTTATATCATCAGATTCAAGTGGCGTCACACATATTGTCACTGTGACCAAAGGCTTTATGTCTATTGGTGTCGATCAACAACTCTTGTTGAATGGTAATTTAGGACCCGTGCTATCGATTGCCCCTCTCTTGCCTGGAAATTATCCTCATCCCACCGATAAATCAAACATTGTTGCATTGTCTACCAGTAGAAAGATACTTATTATCTCTGCATCGGTGGAGGGTGTCTATATATTAAACAACAAGATCACCAAGCCCAAGTCTGTGCAATCCAAGACCAACGTCATACCCTATCTCTCTTGGCGTCGTGTTAGCTATCAAGCATCGTTGGGCCACACCAAACCCTTAGAACCCATCTTGGCCATTGGTTGGGGCACACATGTACAATTACTTCAGATTGTCACAGCACCCAATGATATCAAGTTTATGAATCCAGAGTTTATCGTTGTTGCTGAATACCAAACTGACCATGACATATGTGGTCTGGAATGGTTGGATAGTCAGACTATATTGGTGATGAACAGTAAGGACGAGATGAGGGTGTTGGATCCATTTGCACTGGAAGAGGTTGAAAGTATAAACGTTAAATCAATGGACATTGTTCATCATTCAAAGTTCCAAGGTGTCTACTCATTCCACAACAGCATAAGAACCCTGAAATCACGTATCTATTTATTGGGTAGAAATGGTATGTTTACTGCACACATTCTCACATGGCTTGAACGTCTCAGTGTCTTGATTCAAAATGATCAATGGTTTGAAGCATTGTGTTTGGGTTTGGATTTCTATCAGGGCAAGGCCAAAGCAACCACTGGTCTCTCATCAAACACTGTCGATAGCAAGGTGATCACTGGTGAAAAGATCGTTGAGATTCTCACTCAACTTTGTAATCATATATTCTATACGTATGCCAATCAACCCGATATGTTGGTTGGCAAAACATTGATTCCCAAGCTATATCTCAACGACATGGATCCCATGATTGAACAATTGAATATCTTTCAACAACTGGCATTGATATCAATCGAGTTTTGCATCACCATCAAACAAACAGATCTCCTCTTTGGAGAGATATTCAACTACTTTGTAGAGATGGGCAACACTGGTTGGTTTTTAGAGTTTCTTGAACCCTACATATTAAATGACAGACTATCGAGTTTGAATCCAGAGGTGATGCAATACTTTATGTCACACTATCAAGACAAGGATATATTGATTCGTGCCGAACAATGTGTATTACATCTTGACATTGCCTCTATAGATTTCCATCAAACCGTTGTATTGTGTCGTCGTCATGGTCTCTATAGTGCATTGATTTATCTATACAACAAAGGACTCAATGATTATATCACACCCATGGAGGATATGATGGAGGTTGTCATTACACCAAAAACGATAAACACTTGTTTTGATGATTTGGACAAGGATGCAAAGATTGTTGCCTATCGTATGTTGTTGTATTTGCAATACAGTCTTAGTGGCAAAGCATTTCCAACTGGAAACATTCCTCAATCCAGAGTGGATACATTAAAATTTGAAATCTATGAATATCTCTTTCTCCGAAACATTCATCCTGAAGATCCAACTCCCTATCCAAGAATCTATAGTCTATTGAAATTGGATACAACTGAATTATTAAAGATTTTATCAAATGGATTTAATGATAGTTATTTTAATAGTAATAGTAATAATAATAATAATAATATAGATAACAATGGTTTAGATATCAATAATAATGATAATAATAATATATTAAATGTACCAAATTTACCATTAAATTTCCCAATCAATAGATCAAATTTAAATACATTTAATATGGTATCAGTATTATTGTTGATTATGATTGATAAATCTCAACATCCATTCAATTTAAAAGAGAATTCACAATGGCCATTTACTTTACAACAACAAGGTCAATTGTTGTGTATATTGGGACAATGTTTTGTTGATGGATTATTTAATTTGGATCCATTGTTATTGACTAGAATCATTGGTATGCTTTCTGTGCCAACAGTGACAACAACACCATTGTTTAGTGCCGTTGATAGACAAACTACTCTATTAAACATTCTTACAAGTCCATTTTATCAATCAAATCAAGCATCCAATCAAATTGATAAAAACAAATTACTATTGTCTTGTGAAGGAAACGATTTCTATAAAGTCTGTCAGTATATCTATAGTTTACAAACAAATTTCAACAAGATGATCATCTGTCAAATTAGAGACCCAGAATGGAAACTAAATGTGTTTGATTACATTCGCGAACTGTTGAATATCAAAGGACTCAGTGAAGAGCAAATCAATAGTATTAAATCAACATCGATTAGCAATCTCGCCCAATTACTGCTCATTGATAGCAGCAAGACTGCACAGTTGATTATGGATTGTTTCTCTAGTGATCATGAAAAAGTACTTAAAGAGTTGTCTCAATTTCCCAAACTCCAATACACTTATCTCCAAGGTCTATACAATCCAATCATTTCCCGTGACACTGGTGGTGGCACAACTACAAAGATATCATTGATCCAATCTAGTGGTTTACAAATTACCAATGAAACTCATGAACTCTACTTACGTCTTATGTGTACCTTTTCACCAGAATCTGTCTATAGATACTTGGTTTCCAACGATAAATATCCATTGGATAGTTGTTTGAAAATATGTCAACAATTTAATAATTTTGAAGGTTCCATTTACTTGTTGGAGAGAACAGGTGATGTATTCAAGGCGTTAGAGATGTTTTTGGTCATTCTCAAGAGTAAAATTGAAGATCTCTTGAAATCATTTAAACAAAACTTTGCCAATGTCAAACAATTTAAATTGAATGCTGAAAACGATCAATACTCTCAAACACCCCAAGAAAAGGAATTAAAAGATCACTTGTTTAATGCCATTTCCTTGTGTCAAAGAAACTCTCAACGTCTTCAAGAAAATGAAAATGAAACTCTATGGTTTAAATTATTTGACTCGATTGTTGGCTTTATTCAAAAAGTGAAATTAGATTCCGACAATAACAGCACGAGTGCCGCCTATTCAAAATCAATTTCATTTTTAACCAAACTAGTCCATAGTATTTTAAATAATATGTTGGGTTATGTTGGTATTCCTTTGATCTTGTCAAAAATTGTAAATGAATATGGTACAAATGAATTTGGTGATTTTAAAAATATTATATGTATGTATATATATCTGTATTAGTATTATTACCTGTTAATAACTAATAATAATAATAATAATAATAATAATAATAATAATAATAATAATAATAATAATAATAATAATAATAGCTGATATGCTGGATACTTGTAGATTTGAAACTAGTATATTGGAAACAGCAAACGATTTAATTCAATCAGATATGTTTACCGCTACCAATACATATGTCAATAGACTTTCAAGAGCATATGTACCAGATATTTCAAAGTGTAGAATGTGTTATCGTTCATTGATTGATATTTCATCATTTTCATCTTCTTTGGTAGTATTTAATTGTAATCATACCTTTCATTCTGAATGTTTAGGTAAACACAATGCTTGTCCTCTTTGTTCAAAAGATAAGAAATTAAATAACAATAACAATAGTAATAACAAAAACAATAGTTCAAATACTAAAAATCAAGAAAATAACAATAATTTACTTGTTCCAGATGTATGTATAATGATATTTATTTATTTATTTATTACTTTAGGAGTAAAGAGTATATTTATTAAAAATAATTCAATTATTAGGCTAAAACTCAAATGGATAGAGAAAGAGATATGACATTGAAATATTTAGATAGATTGAATAGATATACAAAACAATATTCCAAACCAAATAATCTTGTAAATTATTTGTAAAAATATTTATATGTGATTTATTTTAAAATATCCCGACATTACTATAAATAAATAAACAACAATTATTTTTTACGAAAATGAAAGATAATATCAGCAATGAGAGTAGTAGATGTTATTATTGAGGATAGATTTAAAGTATTGCCCTTAGAGCTATTATTACTATATTCATTATTGACTTTTTCTTGTTTTAACTATTGTGTTGATCCATCACAATTGACCTCTGTTGTTGGTTATTAAACTTATTTAGATTCCAATGTGGTTCTTCCTTTTCTTTTATGTATTCGCTGTTGTAAAATTGCAAAAAACTAAGAATTTCTTTTTGAAGCCAAGATTTAAATCCAAAAAATTGTTTTAACTGGTATTACTAATGTATTTTATCATTGTTAATTGGTGCAATGCAAAACTGAAAAAATGTTTTATTTACTTCCCGGGATACAACCTGCACACTACAAAAGAATGTACATGTCAAGCATATCATAGGATTTGGAATTACATGAACCAACACCTAGGGTTTCCTGGTTAAACTGTTTATCTTAACCCTTTTTTTTTTTTT
>AJWJ01000574.1:0-13903 GCA_000277445.1 Polysphondylium violaceum | reverse complement strand
TATTATTATTATTATTATTATTATTATTCTGATAGTTGTTGTAGTTGTTGTTATTATTGTTTTTATAATCATTTAATAATAGAGTATTTTAAATATATAGGGAAAAATAAACCAGTGGTAATTGTAACTTATGCTCATCGTGGCGGAGCTAGAGCATCAGAGCATCTTAAACAAGTTTGTTTATTCATTGGAATGAAGCCTGCAGATACAATGCCTGCACTCGTTGTCACCGTTGATCTTAAAGACGAATCAAATAGAATAGTTAATCCAGATGTTGCATTGGAACCTTCAAAAGAATCCATTGAAAAAGCAACAAATGAATTTTTAGATATATTTAAAACATTGGAAACACCTTTACAAAAATAATTCATATTAAAATCTTAACTTGTGTATTTTTTTTTTTTTTTTTTGGTCTAAACAAATATTTTCAATACCATAATATTTTGCAAAAAAAAAAAAAAAAATTACCGGAATCAATATTTGCAATAAACGTTTTTGAATTAAATTTTTCAAAAACGAAAAAAAAACAGAACTTGGTCTAGAACATCCAGATGTCTATGAAAAGGTGCAAATATCGACCACCCATCACAAGATAATTGAATATTTTTTTATATTTTTCTATTTGGGATCTAGAATGATCTCTAACTCGTATAAATACGAATCATTTTTTCATTTTTTTTGTATTTATTCGAAAAAAACAACAACTCGACAATATAAAAACAAGAGTTTTATTTCATTTTTACTTAAAATTATTTTACAATATATATTTTTATAAACAGTAGTTATGACAAAATTAGTACAAATTATTATTTCTTCAGTTAGAACATCAAGAGTAGGTGATCAAGTTGCCGCTTATGTAAAGAATGTTATGCAAGCTTCTAGTCCATATAGATTTGAAATTGTTGATCTCAAAGACTATCAACTTCCTTTATTATCAGATGAACCAAATATTCCAGCTTATAAAAACTATACTCAAAAACACACAATTGCATGGTCTGAAAAAATATCTCAAGCTGATTCATATGTTTTTGTTACCCCAGAGTACAACGGTTCAATTCCTGCTTCATTAAAGAATGCAATTGATTATTTATACCAAGAATGGGCAGGAAAACCAACCGTTGTTGTAAGTTATGCAAACAAAGGTGGTTCTTTTGCTGCTGAACATTTGAAATTTATTACATCAAGAATGGGAATGAAACCAGTGAACACTACTCCAGCTATTTTAACTACTCCAGACCGTAGAGATGAACAAAATAGAATTTTAAATCCCGAGGTTGCTTTTGAATCACACAGAGAATCAATTGAAAAAGCTACTCAAGAACTTGTAAATTCTTTTTCTCAATAAATGTATTTTATTTTTTTAATTTATAAATAGTTATTATTATTTTGGATTTCAAGCAATGTAGAGGGAGAATAAAGTCTGGCATAAGTGTCGAATACTGACCCAAAGTTTGAAGATTTTTGGGAGTTATACAATTTTATTTATCGTAAAATTAGGAAACTTCGATAGTTAATCATTTTTTTGAGCAAGACGTCGCCGTAAACTGGACAAGCGTCATGCTGAGGACTAGGGGAGAGATTTAATTTTTTTGCCTTTGTGTTTTAAATAAATTAAATAATTTCTTAGATATCATATCGAGCCTGATTAGCAAAGTTGGAATTGCGACAGCCTTCTAAGCTGTAGGTCCTGGGATCGAGACCCAGATTAGGTGAAACATTTTTATGAAAACTATTCTTTTGTCGGGGGGGGGGGGAATGAAAACAAAATAAATTTTTACCTCAAGTTTTTAATAAATATGGTAGTATTTATAAAGGGGTGGTGAGGTTTACCATGTGAATTAATAAAACATATATATATATATATATATTAGAACAAAGAGATGATTCTTTAAAATAATGAAAGCATGAAAATAATATTTATTTTTTAATCATATTTTTTGTTTTCATAAAAATGATTTTTACAATTAAATTTCCCACTTTTGAGATGTGAAATTTAATATATAAAATAAGATTGCTGTTAATTCATCAATGAATATTTGATGAGTTGATGTGTATCTACTACATATTTGTAATGAAAGCAAAGAATGATTCATAGATATTGATGAAGATCTATCTGATTTATCAGTAAGATATATCTGATCTATCACTAAGATCTATGATAAATCTATCATTTTCCAAATTCCAGGTAAAAATTAATTAAATTAAAAATTAAAAATATATTTTTTTATTTTATAAAATATAAAATAATGAATAAATAGAAAGATTTTAATATAAATTCTAAAATATTAAATCTCATTTCTTTTATATAGTCTATCACTTGTGTGTTTACTTCAGACTTCACTCACAAACCCTTTAACAAATAATAGGAGCAATCCCATTAAAAACAACAGCAAAAAAAAATTTGATTAAAAATTTTGAGTTATTTTATTTATCAAAATATTTATTTTATTATTGATTATATTTATGCTCTTAAACTGTACAAAGTTCCTTTGATGGATACAGTTTTAGGGGGAATATCTTTATTGTTTACCATAAAAGTTTTTGGGAAAACTGAATCAATGGGATCAATTGAGAGGGTTGTAATTGAAAGAGGTAATTTATATTCATTAAAGTTTGAAATATGAGTCTCTAAGTAGTAGCAACTGGAAGGAATTTGATAATTACCAAGATTCCATAATTTAATTTTGAGCTTTTCTAATTTGCTAGGCAAGAATATCCTTCTTTACGAGTTGTAGGTAAAGTGTTATCGGATGGAGACCATAGACCTTTTTCAATTTCTAATTTGGTAATACTATCTGGTAATTTAATATTATCATCTAAATTGGAAATGGTCAATTTAATTTTCTTTAAACCATCAATAACAGGAGCAATAGAAGAATCAAGTGAGCATATTTGTAAATGTGATACATTGAAAAGTTTAAAATCTACGGGAAAAGAATGAGAATAACGACTCATGACCAAATGATTCAAATTATTTGGTAATTGATCTGCTGCAGTAATTGGATAATTAAAAGAATGAATATCTAAAGATTCTAAAGATTTTGGAAAGGCAGCAGAGATTAATGGATGATTGAAGTTGTAAAGTTCAAGAGATTTTAAAGAATTTGGCAAAACACTTGGTACAATTGAATGATTAAATTCTGGTAATTTAAGAGTCTCTAATTTGGATGGTAGCACACCTACTTGTATTGGTTGGTTAAAACGGTCCATAGTTAATTTAACCAATGATTGAGGTAAAAGATCCACCGCAAGTGGTAGATTATAAGTAAAAAGTGACAACTCTTGTAATTTTTTTGGAAGAAAATCATATGATATTTGTTTATCAAAGAAAAAGATAGACAGTTTCTTTAACGATTGGGGAAGTGAATCTTTTTCAATAATCAATTGATTGCTATTCATTTGAAGACTTTCAAGTTGATTTGGCAAAAGACCTTTAGTAATATGATGCAAATTTGAACGAATGAATAAAGATTTCAAATGTTTTGGAAATATAATTGGGCCCCACCAAGTTGTTGTTCAGGTTCATATACTAAATTTTCAAGCCATAAAAGAGAATGAGCAATATTGTTAATTCATTGAGATCAACAATGGAACCCTCAACACTTGGTAAAACTTTTCCTTGAGAAACAACAAAGTTTTGAAGAAGGCTTGGTCTACTACCACTAGATAAATCTTGAATACCATCTGGAAGAACCACTTGTTTTGGAAGTCTTTTAAAATAATAATTTTAGTACTTTAAGGGAAGCTGGTAAATTTCTTAAAACTTCAGAACCATCATCTTTACCATTCTTGGCATTTAAGCAAAGATATTCAACACTATCTGGCATCTTTCCTTTAATTGTAACTTTTGGATCTGGATAAATTGCTAGATCAACAAGCCCCAAGGGTAAAAGATCTAGATCAATTACACGAGGAGCTCCATTAGCAGTGTCATTGATTTCTAGCTTTCTTAGATTTGGTGATAATTTTAACTTGTCCAAAGAAAGAGAGTCAGCTGTAACGGAAAGGGATGTTATTAAATCTGTATGTTTACATTCATGAAACTCTAACATAGTTGGAAGACTAACCAATAATTTAATATTAATATTAAAGTTTTTGGAATCCAATGATGAAAGAATTGAATGATTATTGTTTAAATAAGATGTACTTAATACAATTTCTCTATTGGCAAATGTATTATTTCTAATTAAATTTCTAATATATGAACTTCTCCATAACTGATAGAATGTTTCTTGATCTACCATATCAAATTTTCTTTTGTTATTCATTTGAGTAAAATAGTTGATTAGGAAAAAAAAACAACTGTTGTCTATGGGTTAAATCCATCTTCTTTGATGGTCTTTACTTTCATAAGGAAAAAAAATAAACAAAAAAAATAAAAATAAAATATCTAAACACTTGCACTCAACGCTCTGAAACCTAAAATGATGGTCATTCTCCGAAGATTTGTTTGAATCAAAAAAATTAGATATTTTGACTAGCGAATGGATGTCCTTAGAGACTTTGATGGTTTAAGTAAAGTCTATGTTGACTATATTATTATTTACTCCAAGTCCTTGGAAGAACATAGACAACATTTACACATGTTCAAAAGATTACTTGAAGAAAATGTTTATCTCTCCAAACTTTTGGGTGATCATCAGATATCAATCAATTATTTTTTTTCAATTTACAATCAATATTTAGAGAAACTTCAAAGTTTTATATTGTAAAATATGGCAAAGTACCCGATGTTTTGGAAATTTCAAAAGAAGATTGGATTGTATTTTTTTTGAAAAATTTTGTATTTGAGAAAAAACTAAGGTTTATCATTATTTTTAATATATTTATTAAAAAATAACAATCCAAAACTAGTAGAATGGTTTAATGATTATTAATATTTCAATTCACAACTATACAATTTAAATAAAATAGTAGTATTTGGAATGAAATCAAATTTTATTAATAATCAATTTTTTATCTTCAGACAATGTAAAGTTTTTAAAAAAATCAGATTGATAAAATTTAGTGATATCCTTGACACCCAATTCATGAGCTCTAGCTTCAAAATCTTCTTTTGAAATTTCCAAAACATCGGGTACTTTGCCATATTTTACAATATAAAACTTTGAAGTTTCTCTAAATATTGATTGTAAATTGAAAAATAATAATTGATTGATATCTTTTCTGTAGGAAATATATTTTGAAAAGCCTTTACGTAGATTACTAGTGACCGAGTGTTTTTGAGCATTAATAAAACTGTCCAACATTGTTCTAATGGAAAGATTAACGTCTTCATCGTTTACAGATTCTCTGAGATGCATTCTAGCATGAGCTTCAGCCATTCTAACAATAGATTCAACATGACGCACAGTCATTGCAAAGCCTTTATCTCTAGATTCTCTACGCAATTCAGAATAGAGTTGACTAATTTTATCCAAATCAATGTCGTTGATATTTGGTTTTGTACGTTTAGAGTAGAGGATATATTTTCGAAGCAACTCTTGAGGTATTGGTGATCTTTCAGTTGCATGAAGTTGATAATTACTATCACCACTATTTACATTTTTTGGATGAGATTTGACATGATTTTGAACGACAAATTTGGCCAATTGAGCATCTGCAATTGGATCAATAACATCTCTTACCACACAGGTAATATCGAAACGAGATAAAATTGGTTCAGTGAGATGAACGTTTTGCAACAATGTTAAACCGGAATCATATCTACCATTTTTAGGATTTGCAGCGGCAATAACTGAACAACGAGCTGTTAGGGTAGTAACAATACCTGCTTTTGAAATTGAAATACTTTGTTGTTCCATAGCTTCATGAATGGATGTTCTATCCTTTTCATTCATTTTATCAAATTCATCAATCATACAAACACCTTTATCAGCCAATACCAATGCTCCACCTTCCAATGTCCATTCACGAGTCAATGGATCCATTCTAACGGCGGCAGTCAAACCAACAGCAGAAGCACCTTGACCAGTAGTATAAACGGCACGATGTGCAGTCTTTTCAACATATTTTAAAAATTGACTCTTTGCAGTACCTGGATCACCAATTAATAATACATTTATATCACCTCTGATTTGATGTTTATCTTTGACATTCTTTGCACTACCACCAAACAATGCCAATGCAATGGCTGTCTTTATATTTTCATGACCATGAATCGATGGTGCAATGGATTGAATAATCATTTGAGATATATTTGGTTTCTTGGAAAGTCTACGAATTTCTTTTTCATCCTCTTCAGAGAGAATGAATGATGAGAGTAAATCTTCTTTTTTGTTGATATAGTTTGCTTCGATAATGGTGGCAAACACTGGGAAACCATGTTGATGATTGAGTGTGAAATCATAATTATGTTTATATATACCAGTGACTTCAATCTCTTCACCTGGTCTAATTGTATCGATAAGATCTTCAATGATAATGATGTCTTTGGTACGTGGTAAACGACCTGGAGGTACAGTTCCTGGACTTTCTTGAAGAGTAATCTTTTGGTAATCTCTATAGATTGTTTGATCAGAATTAACAATGAATGGACCTTTGGATTGACATTGGGGACACATACCAATCACAATGTTTTTATTACCATCTTGATTATAGGGACCTAAAACAGTTTTACATTTTGAACAATCATACTTTACAGTTTTCATTTGTGGATAAACACTTGAACGACGAGTAACTACACCTTCAACCTTGATCAATGTATTGAGATCATGTTGTCTCATATCACGTAGTGAATTACAATAGGGAAAATGAGTTATTCTAACATGAATGATTTCAGTTATATTTCTATAGTTTGGATAATACATGAGTACAACTTTTAATGCAACTTCATCCAATATTTCAAACATTTCCTTTGGTGCCTTTGCAATGTATACATGAAAATCTGTAAATGCTTGACAATCTGTAAAGTTTATATGTAGTGTTGAAAGATTTGATGCACACATTTGTTGAATTGCGGTCTTGTACACCTCATTTCCTCTCTTATCTTTAAATTCCATTAAAAACTTTTTAAATTGTTTCTTTATCTTTTCTCTGACATTGGATTGACAGATAAATTCTCTATAGGATCCAATTGGATTCTCTAATGATATAGCTTTTTCATCTTCATCTGATGATGATGATGGGTCTTGATCTTCTTGAATATTTGAATATATATTCAATGGTTCTTTATGAATGTCTGGTTGTTTAAATTTGATTTGTTCTTTTTCTTGTTTAATCAATATCTTTTTATCCTTTTTCTCTTTTTCTTCTTTAATCTTTTTATTTTTCTTTTTATCTATTTATTTATTTATTAATATATACTATCACTAGATTATAATCGATATATATATATAAAATCTATAATTAATTACCTATATAATCATCATCCAATTCATTATCATAATCTGAATCATCAACCAAATCATCCAATTCACCAGCAGAAATTGCAGAAGGAATTCTATAGTTATTTCTTTTACTTTGTGATAAAGTATTATAATGATCTCTATCTCTTTTACCAAGTAATTGATCTACTTTTTTTCTTTCATTTATATCTATTGCTTTAAACTTTCTTTCATCATCTAAACCTTCTGCTTCATAATAGTTTAATTCTTCTTCAGGATCTTCATTTTCATCTTCATTTAATAGTCTTTCGTCTAAAAGATCATCACCTTCACCTTCATCTGATGCAACTATATTCTCTTCTTCTTCAAATAAATCATAAACTTCTTCTGCCGATGATAGATCATCATTATCATCTTCAAATTCATCTATAATTTCATCTTCCTTTATTCCATCCATTACTATATAATACTAATAGTATTGTAGATATGATCTAATATATATGATTGTCTAATAGAGATTCGATTATCTTTTTTTTAAATATAAACACACTTGTCGACAAGTATTTCATTTTTGATATTTTTTTTTTTTTTTTGAAAATTTCAAAATTTTTGGAGGGAAAAAATCCATTTTCGTAACGTAGTCAATGATAATTTTTTTTTTTTTCTAAATTGTTTATATTTTCTTAGAAATGAAAATTTATACTAATTTTTAAATTGCAATACACTTAGTCCTCACACAAAGATCTTTTCTTTTTCTTTTTTTTCACATCAGACTCGTACATATGTGATCATGTCTTCATTATCATCAAATGATGTTACTATGGAGGTAGTTGAAAAGCAATTAATAGATTTAAATTTAAAAGATACACAACAAGAACAACTGCAACAAACAGATAATAATAAAGAGCAACCTAAAGCAGCAGCAGTCAAAAAAGTAACGCCAAAAAAAAGAATACAACCAAATTTAGTTTCATCTGTAACAACAACAAATATACAACCCAATATAAATGTTAAATATGATTTATCAGAATCAATTACATCTATTTTAAATAATATATTTACAACAAATAATAATAATAATAATAATAATAATATTAATACAAATACTGTATCAACGTCATCAAATAGTACAAGTAATTCTGCATCTGCAACTACAAAGATAGTAGAAGAGAATACTAAATCAGAAAAGAGAGTAAAACAAACAAAAGATACTGATACTGATAGGACTACACCAACTAAACCACGAAGAGCAAGAAAAGCTATTTCTGTAACAAATAGTACGTCATCAACAACATCAAAGAAAAGAAATCATGATAGTGAACAACAACTACAGGATGAACAACAACTACAGGATGAACAACACCAACAAAAAGAAAAGCAGGGTAAAAGAAAAGATAAAAAAGAGAAAAAGAAGAAAAAGATAAAAGTATCAAAAACTTTACAACTATTGGAACCATTTGATTTTATAGTATCAAGTCCTCCTCGTTTATCTTCTTTGTTCTATTTAGATTTAGTTGAATACTTTAATGATTTAGCAAATAGTAGTCGTGGTGATGATCAAGAATCAATTAAGGAGTATTTAAAGAATAAGCCTTTTATATCTTCAAATTTAGATTTAATATCCAAAGGTATTTGTTTATATTTAACTATTATTATTAATATAATGTTTATACTGACGCACATAACAATATATAGAATATGAAATTGATAAAGAGTCATTATTAAATCATATTAATAATATAGATAATCTATCAAGTATAAAGTACAAGCTATCAATTATATCAGATTTATTTTCCATATCATTTGAAAATCAAAACCAACATCAATTGGAATATAGCAAGTTTCTTAAATTACAAAAAGAATTGTGGTGGGTCAAAACAACAAATCATTGGTTTGTTAAACCATTAAAGAATACTCAACCCAATCTACTCAAGCTCTGGTTTGGTTTTCTTATTGTGGAGCTATGGTATCGTTTTGTTTGGGCAAGACATACTAAAACTGTTTATGATCAACTATTAATTGAACACAATAATAGTAATGGAACTAGTATTAATAATGGTATTTCACAAGATAATCATCATAGTGACGATGATGAAGAAGAGGAAGAAGATGTATTTGATTTACAAGATTTAGGTGAAGATGACGATGATGAAGGCGATGAAGAAGAGGATCTAGAGGAAGACGATGATGATGATGATGATGATGAAGAAGAGAATAAAGATAAAAAAGAATCAAAAGATATTCAACTAGACCAAATCAAAAATCAAAAAGATGAATCATCAGAAGAAGAAGAGGAAAAAGAGAATCAAATGAATACATCAGAGTCAGATGAACAAAAAGACTGTGAAATTGGTGATGCTGTTGAAAAGGATGGTGAAAATTGTGAAGATGACGAAGATGATGATGAGCAAGAAAAAAGTTATTTAGATAAAATACCAAAAGTGGTATCAATATTCTTTGTCCATTCAGCAATTACAGAGGCAATTCATGAAATTGAAATCGAATATTGGGAAACTGGATTATGGAATATTAAAAAGGTAGTTGATATCTTTAGTCAATTCATTCATTCATATTATAGAGATAACAAATCATTACCAAATTTAACATTTGCCGAAATTCATGAAAATATCCATTCAATCTTTAACAAAAAGTATCAACAATTTGTTTATGATTTAGGTGTAAATATATCAGATAATGATAGTTTTATTTGGTATTGGAATAATAATAATAATAATAATAATAATAATAATAATAATAATAATAATAATAATAATAATAATAATAATAATAATAATAATAATAATAATATCGATAATAGTAGAATTTTAGAATTTATAGATACAATTTATGTTGAACAATTTAAAAACTTAACACAGTCAGGAGTGGTTTCACATAGTCATTCATTTTATTTCTTATTTCCATACTTTCAAGATATGAAACCACCCACACATCCAATTAGTGATTATTATATGAGCCTTAAAGCTAGATTACAAAAACAAGGTATATATAATAAAGAGGTTGAAAGTATTGTAGAAACATTGGATTCTCTATTAGAAGAAAAAGAATTGATAAAATCAACATTACAAAAACATCAAGAAAATACTAGTGGTGTATTTAAATCTTTAATTGAAATTCAACAAAATAGAATCAAATATCTGGATCAATTAATATCAACTATGAAATCAGAATATCATAAATTAACAAACAAATTTGATCAATTACCTTCAAAAAAGAAAAAGAAATCGTCGACGACAAAAAAATAAATTTGATTATCTGTTGTATTAGTATAGTTTTTCCATCCATCAATTTAACAAATAAATAGGAAATAGTAAATTGAGAAATACAATACAATACACAATTGTGTTGTATTTATATATCTTACAAAAATTTCAAATAACATAAATGTATTTCTTTATAAAAAAAAAAAATTGAACAAGTTTTTAAATTTTATTCATAGAATTATCATCATCATAATCTATATCAATATCATTCATACCAGATTTTGGTAAATTTCTAGATGTTGACAAGATATCATCTTTTGTTGATAATGTTTGAAAAGAATTTTGTTTTGGAAGATAATAATCTAAAAGATAACATAAAGAAATCATATATACAATAACAAGAACAAATATAATAAGGATAATAAAAGGTACTGGAATGTAATCAAAAATGAAAAATGAAAAGCTTGTACCAATGGAAGTACAAAATCTTGCTGCAGAGAATTTTGCAACATTTTCAGTGTTTGAATAAATTGAACCGATCAATCCAAATATTAAAATAGTTTGAAGTGTATCAAATGCACCATTTAATGCTGCCATTATATAAAATAAAAACACTGGTCTCTTGTAATAGGCAATCAATGATAATCCCAAAGATACGCAATACATTAATCCCAATATTTTCACCATAAATGATTTACCTAATAAATCCAAAATTTTACCCCAAACAGCACCTGCCAAACTAACCAAACTAAACATAATCATTACTAAACCAATATATGATAAATCCATCATGGATGGAATGGTTTCATAAAAATAACCTTGAGAGTGACCTTGTAATATGAGCAATGGAACTATTAATAAAAACTTTTTATCTGTAAAAGACATAAAAACACTAAGAAGAACTTGTAGTATTGGTTGTTCTGGTTGTTGTTGTTGAATAGGTTCTGCCATTGCTATATTTGGATTTACACTTGATGACATAATTGGTGAGTTTGGTACTGTAAATTTAGGTAATCTAACCAATGATGTAATAACTGCACCAATAACTGTAATAATACCCAATACAATCAATGTAATTGTTATGGAGAGACCACTACTTGAAAATGCACCAGTGATTGCATTACCTGTAATACCACCTACAGAGAAAACCACTTGAAAAACACCAAAATAAGTTCCAAGTTTTTCTGGAGTTGGTGAGCTTCTACTAATATATACATTTTGAGAGGTCCATAGAATAGCAGCAGCTAAACCAGCCAAACAACATGCAGGAATAAAAAGAAATGATAATTTTTCAATGGAACAAAATACAAAAACCGCATAAAGCATTGATGAAATACTCAATGATACAATGATTCCCAACTTATTTACAATAGTTGGTGCAAAAAAACATCCAAATGCAAAAAATAAATATAATAAAGTTAATCCAGTTGCACCATCTTCTGGATGAATTTTAGTCGTAATATTTTGAGTTGGTGTATCTATTTATAATTATTATTATTATTATTATTATTATTATTATTATTATTATTATTATTATTATTATTATTATTATTATTTGTGATATTAATATTTTATAAAATAAAATAGGATCAATATCGATTTTAAAAACTTACAACCAAAAAATACCAATGCAAAACCAAAACCTATATGTACAACTCTCCATATAGAGTTTGGTATACTTTTAAATGAACCATAAAGTGAATTTAATAATCCATTTTTAAAACGATATTGATATTTTTTACTTTTTTCATTTGAATGTGAAACAGAAATCACATCTGCACCATCAAGTAATTCTACTTCATCATATTTTTGATTCCCATCTGATCCTATTTTAACACCAGAACTTGTATCTTTAATTAATAAATTGGTGTCTTTTTCGTTTTTATCTATGACATCATTTTTGATAATGGCATTGTTTTCTTGTTGTTGATCGTCATCATCATTATATTCATCATCATCAATATTGTTTGCTATCATTTATAAAAACTATAATATATATTATTTTAGATATTGATGTACTATATATTTAGTAAAATTTATTATGTATCAAAAGAGTATGTGGTGTATATACAAGAAAAATGATTGATTTGATTTGTTTGCAGAATACAAAAAATAAAAAATGGGAAAATTGGTGCACAACTGTTTTTTTTTTTCGATTACTTTTTTTTATTTTTTATTTTTTTTGATTTATTTGTTTTGATTGTTGTACAAAACAAAAGTATAAATATAGAATAAAATCAGCACAGACAGAAAAAACAACTCGTGATTACAAATTCAAAAATAGAATTATAATCAAAACAAAACATTTGATCCCACCTATACCCCCATTTCACAGTTGATTTTTATTTTGTGGATATTATGTGTGGAGGGGGGTGTAAAAACAAAACATATACAAATATGTATAATTGTGTGTGTGGTAGTGAGAGAGAGAGAGAATAGTGCGTGTTGAATGAAATGTGGTGTGTGAGTAAAAATAGGAGTATTTGGTATTTCGTATAAACGTATTTTCTTTATTTAGGAAAAAGTAGATTTTACATCGTCAATAAATTGATCAACAAACTTTGGCTTTTCAACGTGACCTTTAACACTTGCATCAATAGAAGAGGTTGTATGATTCAATGAGGAATATTGTAAACCATTACTAGTGGTGGTGGTAATGTTGGTGGTAGTAGTGGTGCTATCCATTGGTGAGAGAGACATAAGACATTTGAAAATCATGATTTTATAATATGTATGTTTTAGAGTAATAATAATGGATCGTTATAATAAAAATAATAGATCAAAGGATAAATAGTTTAAACTCTTTAGATATTTGACAATAATATGAAATGATGAGACAAATTATGATGACCAACATTTTTATTTATACTCTTTAGACAGTTGTAAAATATCTCAATTTACATTGTGTTGACACACTTTTTTCAACAAAAAATAGTTATTATTATAATTTAGTACCTGACGACAGATTATTTAATATACTATCTTTTCCTCTATTGTACAATTACAATTATATTAAATATGTGGTGGTGTGGTATGATTATTTTTATTGTGCTGGAAAAACTACAATAATAAACAACAATAACAACTAATCTATGGATGATGCTATTGAATTATAATAATATTCATTTTATTATAACCAAATAATAAAACAAGATGTAAAATAAATGCAATAAAAAGAGGTGGAAATAATTATAAGTCAGTATATTTTGTCTTTATAGGCATGTAAAAAATCATAAAAAACAATGAATCAGTGTATATTTTTGTTTCTAAAAGTTCTCAATCACCGATCAGTGAAAAAATCAAAAAAAAAAAAAAGAATCTTTTAATAAAAAAAAATAAAAAATCTTCTTCACCCCC
>AJWJ01000573.1:0-13930 GCA_000277445.1 Polysphondylium violaceum | reverse complement strand
AATTGAATGATTGAGATGAAAAGGTAGCAGAGTTGGTGCCATACACTGATTGAACATTAGAGATTGATCGAATTGGAGTTGAGTTTAAAATATATCCAAATGAATTTGAAATTGCCAAACTAATCAAATCAATTGTGAATACTAGGTCAGAGCTTGTTGGAGATTGATATCCAGCGTTGAGTTGATCGATTGGTGATGGTGTAATTGATGGGTTTGATAATGGCTCTAATGATAATTTCACTGAACAATCATAAGATGTATATCCCTGTTCACAGAGACAAACACCTTTTAGTGTATCACAAGTACCTTTACCACATGATGATGGACATGACTTTGGATGGAAATAGAAATAACTGTATCCAGAGTCAGTGTTGTTTACATCAACAACCAATTGATATGGTGAATCTAATAATTCATTACCAGTTGGATTGATTTGAAATGTAATTACACCTTGATTGCTATTGATTTGAGTTTGGGTACAATCACTGTAGTACATGTAATCAAGGGTACGAACAATAATCTTGATTGGAGTGTCTGATGTTAAGCCTTTAACAAAATCACCATTGATTGTCATAGTGGATTGGCTTACTCTAGAGATAGAGTAATCTGTTGTGAATGATATTATATTTCTTACCAATACTAATGGACTTTGTATTATGGGTCTTCTTCCATTACTATACGATCCGACAGCACCTGGGAAAACTTCAACTGAAAATTGATGATTTGGATCATAGATATCGGAATATACCATTAACAATTTAACAGCTTGTTGATCTACCAAAACAAATGCTCTCTTTTATTATATCTTACCGGTAAGTTGCATGCTAAGGCATCACCGCCACACTTGTAATTACTATCACCACAGAGAGTAAATCGGTAATTCTATATGATGATATCGATATTAATATTAAATAGAATATATCTGCGTATTAAAAGTATTTTTTCTAAAAAAATTAAATCTTTGAAAAAAATTTCATAAAATTTTTTAGCCACGTAAGGAAATTTTGGAGTAACGTTGCTTTATTGTTTTTTTTTTCTTTATACACCATCATTTTTCGGTCATATTTCAAACTTGTAATTTTTGTTGAACTGTTTTTGTTTTTTAACACTGCAAAATTTTAATCGGTGCACCCTCGGCAATCAAAAAAAAAAACGCAGACGATTGTAAAAATAAAAAATGTTTTTTTTTGATTGCCGAGGGTGCACCGATTAAAATAAAAAATGTTTTTTTTTCAGCAGATCCCAAAAACTTCTGTCATTGCCGGGCAAAATATCTTTAGGAAAGTTTTGCGTGCATATTCAATCACACAAACATTGCTTAATGGAGAAGTGCCTATGTTTCCCTTCAGCTGAATTGCTTTTTTTTTTTTTTTTTTCTATAGCATGTTTTTTGCTCTTTTTCATTTTCAATCTCTATATTAGTATTGTGTCTTATAATGCCTTCAATCGCCATTTCATCTCTATTATCATCGTTAATAGTGGTTGTAGATATTACAACATCACATCTATTATCATTGTTTTTTGTTAGCGGTGGTGGAGACATCACAACTTCACATCTATTATCATCGTCGTCGTCATCATCATATAGATCATTATTTATTGGCGTTGGCGGGGACATCACAACTTCACATCTATCATCAACGTCATATAGATCACTATTGTTTGTCGGCGGCAGAGATTCACCATCATGAACTTGGTTTTGTTCATTTTCCTCCCATATATCGTATTCACCATCACTTTCTTCATTTTCTCAATCATTGTCATTAATAATATTGTCATCATCTAATCTACTTCCTAATCATAATCTTCTTCATCATCATAGGCTTGTAATACATTTGATGATCTTTGATGAATTCTTGTAGGATGAAGATTTGATTTATCAATGAGTTTATATAATTTTTTCTTTGGACAATAATATCTCCTCCAAACGCCTTTTTAAATAAGTTGTTTTTCTTTGTTGTATTGCCATCTATTATTTTTGGATCAGTTATGGATCTACAAAATTTGACAACAGAGGTTTCTTAACTATTTTTGTATGCAAAGTACTTTTACCATCTCGAACACCCTTAAATCCACTGGTGCATGCCTTGATTATTTTTTTATTTTTTAAATGATTGCCTATTTGTATATTATTCATTGTCAATTTAAATATCTATATAAAAAACTACAATACTGTACCAATGATATACTAATTCATCTAAATGATGATAATGATTACCATGAATCTGTATGTATAAGAGATTAATATTAGTGTCTTTCCATTAACATATCTAATATATATAATAGTTATCGATCCTTTGGTCTCAAGCCAGTAGTGGTTGTTAAACAATTTTTTGTTAGGTCAAGAAAATGTGTTCACTCTCGTTAATTTTAATTGGAAAGAAAAAAGTTTAAGTTTTATTCATTTTCTTAATAATTTTGGTCAATACTGGCTCTTAATTGAAATAATTCTGAACTTAATTCTCTATATTCTTTGTTTTGTCCATAATTTTCCATTTTGTAAAATTCCTTAAGTTTTTGACGTTTTTCTTGAATTTGTAATTCTATATTTTTAATATCTTGTAAATCTTTGGCAGTTACATCTGAAATGATTAATTCGAGAAACTTGATGCAACCTCTATTAAAAATGTTGTTACTTCTTTCAGTAGATACCTGACCTATATTTAACCTGATAATTTTCACATTTCTATGTCGTTTTAAGTAAGTAAAACCTGATTTAGCACCTTCAGGTCCAAGATACGATTGAAAACCTGCCCTTTGATTTGAAGTTTCAATTTTTCCATCAAAATTTTTACCACTCTTTAATGTTGGAGGTAAACAAAACATTGAATCTTGAACACATTCTTGTAGTAAAGATTTTCTCACATCAAGAGATAGATTTGAAATGTTTTCTGGATAAATTCCAAAAATTCTAATGGTTACATTTTTTCTTTCAGGAAGACTAATATTAATTGAATTGGAAAGATGAATAAAAGTACCATAACATTTTGTTAATGGATCAATTTCTGGGATTGGTCTATATGCATTATGACCCTCTTTAATTTGCTCAGGTAACATATTGGCACCATCAATACGATAGATAAAAGGTGTTTTTTGTTCCAATGGAACATTGATTGTGGGAGTAGAACTTCTTAGATAGAGTTGGGTTGGGATTCTGGGTATATTTAATGGTGCAATTACAAGAGGGATTGGATAGATCCATGGGTTTGTGTTAAACATTACACTAGCAGTATTGTTATAATATTTGTTTAGCTCTGGTTTTCTATCCATAAGGTTTTTATGGACAGCAGGTGTAATATTTTTCAAACATTCAGCGAGTAATTCATGATACTCTTGTTTAATAGATTTTACCTCCTCATCTTCTTCATTTTCTTTTGGAATTCCTAAAATATAATATTTATCTAAATCAATTTGATACCAAAATGACTTTTTTTTTAATTATTAATAAATCTTATTAATCTATATTTTATAAAAAGAATACTTACACATAATTGAATCATAGAAACACATTGGAGTAAGATTGTTTGCATATAGATTTCAATAACTTGACTTGTAATCTTTTGTCTTTTACAAAAGTTACTAATATTATTTGAACTTTCAAAGAGAGAAAGAAAAGTAATTCTAATTCTATATTAGAGATATTATAATTGTTAGTATTTTAAAATTATGATTGTTTAGCTTTAATCCTACCTTTCTTTAGTTGCTTCTGGCACATCAGCAATAACACCTTTATTATCTTTGATTTCTCTTTTAAGAATCAGAACAGATTTTTTCATTTGACTGATTTTAAAGATATAACCTTCAAAAAAAGTTTTACATAGTTCCTTCCATGTTTCTATTAAATTTTAATAAAATTAGAATCACTATAATCCTTTATAAATATTGTTTAAACAAAAATACCTTTTTCACTTTCGTTAATTTTATCATCCATTATTTTGACCATTTCTTCCTTAAACTTGGCTAATCTATCATCAAGTTCCTGTACAGTGACTGCTTTCATTTTTGGATCTTGGGGCCAAAATATACTAAAAATCTATAAAAAAGATTAGTATGTTTATAGAAAAAAATAAATTAATAGACCTACACTACTCAGAATAGGGCCAACAACTGGTATACATTCAATGGCAGCACCAATCATTTGACCAATAAATTCTTTATCAGTAACTAAATCACCAATGAAACCAAGAGGGTCATTAAAAATTTCACCAATTTTTTCAATATCTATAATTGAAAATGGATCCTTATTCAAATCATCAACTACTCCATCATATTTTTCTTTTACATTTTCTTTTGTTGAAGATAGAAAAGCATCACCTTTACTTTTAAGCTTTGATCCTAACCCTTTTGCCATTGTGTTTTTTTATTATGAAATATGATATTAATTGATAAAATATTTTCACAAAAGTAAGTGGGTGTTTTTAATTTATATTGAAAAAAAATAAATTATTAAAGTTAAAATTAAATTAATTATTATTATTATTGATTAATGTAAAATGAATAAATCTAAAAATAAAGTGCAAGTAATGTTTTGGAGCAACACGCAAAGAACGGCCATTTAACTTTACACATAAAAAAAGAATCGAAACACAACTCTCATTTATTGATATCAATATTATACAATCTGTTTCATTTATATTTTTTGTTGTTTACAAAACGGGGCAATTTATGAGCTTTGATAAAGTGAAGTAAAAGGTCAAAACTTTTAAAAGAGTTAAAAAATAGAATTCTTTCTACCACCATTGTCATAATGAATGAAATATAAATTAAAAAAAACAATATAAAAGAGTTAATCTCAAATGATTTGATTGTAAAAATGGAATAGTGGGGATATGTTCAAAATAAATTATTTTTTTTTTTTAATCTCAATATTATGATCATCTCCCCCCATTTTTTTTTGATAAAATTAGAACCCCCACAAGTAGTTTTTTTTTCAGTGGTCCAAAGGGGTTTTATTTTTTTACTTGCAGCAGTGGATTAATATAGATTTAAATTTCTAATGACATAAGCATAGAGCCTTTTTGGTGAATTATATAAATGAAAAATTAAATGATTATAAACACAAAATTAAAAAAGATAAAATGAGAAAAATAACATGTTTGGAGTTACAATTAATAAATAAATCAATCAATCAATAAATACATGTAGTTTCTCGATCTGTCTATAGTATACTATTTATTATTAGTTTCTTCGAGTAATAGTTTGGTGGTGTGTTTTAATTGAAGATGATCGATAGTTGGGGGAATTCTACCAGAGAATAGTGGGGAGTAGAGACAAAGAGATTTAATATTAGGTGGTAATTGTTGGATGTCGCAAATGAAGATCTTTTCAGTGTGAATTGTTAATGTTGTGATTGATGAGGGAATAGTGTTGTTCGGGATATACTCCAATGGATGTACACTCTTTGTATGTTGGGAACTCCAACCCATACAAAGGTGTTTGACAGAGGATGGAATCGATTTATACAATTGCAAAAGAACATGTCCGACATGCAATTTTGTGACGCTGTGTGGGATTGTAGAGTCGTCTCTGATACTGGTTGTATTTTGATAGAGATAGAGTTCTTCGACTGTGTTTGGAATAATACCTGGCTCAAGGGTTTGATTAAATGATTTACCAAAAAACAATACTTTTAACCCAACTGGAAGGAGGTTGATTGGGATTGGCTGATTAAAATTGGTGGATAAAAAGAGTTGTTGGAGAGATGATGGGAGCATGGGTGGTGTGAGTGGTTGATTAAATGTTTCTCCAAGATGTAGATATGTAACTGATGGTGGTATTACTAAAACACCTTGATTGAATATAGAGTCGAGTGGAAACAATACTTTGGACACTGTGTATGGAATAGAACCTGCTGGCAATGCTTGGTTAAAGTTTTTGTCAAATGATATAATATTGATATTCAAATGATCAAGGGAACCTGGTAATATTGAGTAATTGTCAAACATGGTGATATCAATCGTTGTTGATGTTGGGATCTTTACAAACATTGGTGTTTTTGTTGGTATAGTTGAAAATATATGTTCTCTCGTGTCATTTGAATAAATCGATCTACATATAAAGTTTGTAGAGGAGGGGTGATCATGTAGTCGTTTGAGCTTGATTTGGTTGTATTGTAAGTATTTAATTGATTTTGGAAGATGCATAAGTGATTCTTTGCATTTATCTTCACAAAATTTAATATACAATTGTGTGATGTTTGGTGATAGTGTGTTTGGTAGTATTGGTCGAGAGTATCTTGAAAGTGTGAGATACTTTAACGATACGGGTAAATAAACATTGGAGAAACATTGTTTGAAACCACCGCCAAAGTAAATTTCAGTGACAGAGGTTGAAATAGAGTCTTTGATCAGTACTTGATTAAAACTATTGCCAAACACTATCATTCTAACACCAAATGGAACAAGTCCAACTGGAACTACACTATCGGATCTCCAAATTAATATTGTAGTTGATGGTGATATTGGCCCACCAACAGATTGGTCATAGATTTGGTATACTTGGTTCACGAGTTTACTTTGATTTAAGCAATCAAGTGTTTTTTGAGATATAAAGGCATTGTTGACCAAACATTGAGGAGAAAGTATAACCCTTTTCAATGATAATCCAGATTCTGATAATTCTATTAAATCGTTTACATCTTGACAAGATAATGTAGATTGTTTATTCTTGAATTCCACTATTTCCACAAACGATGGTACCATTTTTATATTAAACTTTATATTTGTACCAATGACCAAGTGCTTGACTGTTGATGGAAGAGCATTATCATGTTCAGAATTGGCTCTGAATTTGATGAAAGACTGGGGATATTTGTATGTGGGGCCGTACTTATCATAGTAGCCTTCGATGGAAAAGTAATTCACTCCAGATGGTATGGAAAACATTTGTTTCTCTCGAAGTTTACGAAAGTGGCCACTTTTTGGTATTGTGTGTTTGTATGTGAAATGTCTAAATGGATACAACTCAGGTTCTGTCATTTGACCATAGATCTTTGATTGCAAATAATTGTTTTTCCAAATCTTGAAGAAAGAGTCTTGACTAATCTCTATATTACTACTACTATTATTATCATTATTATTATCATTAACCAATTGATATTTATCGTAAACAAAGTCTTGGGGTTGTAATAAGCATGTTGTTGGTGAAAGGGAGGAGATTAAATTGAGCAAGGTGATATGCTTGACTGTAGAGGGAACGAGGTTTAAATGAACGCTGGAAACACCAGAGAAATAGTTTGGGCATATGGTGATTTGCTCAAGTGATTGTGGATAGTTGATCGGTAGTGTAGAGGATTCATACACTTGGACAGACTCTGGTATTTCGACTGCTTTATCGGTTTTGAGATGTAGCTTTTTCACTACAAGACTTGGACTCAAAATATCTTGGTGATAAATAACCAACTCTTCTATTGGCATAAACGGTTTTGTCGGTGCTTTAAATGAATCTATGGTGGTGCCAATGGGGATTCTATCGATGGTGATCGAGCGGTCGTTTGATAGAAACACTATTTTGGAAATCCCAATCTCTGTAATAGAGTATTCCAAGTAATTGAGTTGAATGTGGAGCGGAATAGTGCTGGGATTCATGGTGTAGAGAGATGTAATTGAGAGAGACACTGCTTGGCCAATATCAAATGTTCCGTCGAATTTTGAAATACTCAACGACCTCAACGTAGGACCTAATAACGAGAGATCTGGGTTGTTGGTGCCAATAGACTCTAGACCTGTGACCATTTGGTATGATTGACTAGAGATTGGATCTTTGTAATAGTCTTGTTGATCAATGATCTTTATGTCCACATGGTCGTTGCAGATATCGAGAAATTGGACGCTACTGGGGATGAGAAATGGAGGATTGTTGTGTGTGTGTCTGGCAAGTTGGGTGATCTTGAGGTGAGTGACACTCTTTGGCAGTGTGCCTTTAAAGTACAGCCAGTGGTTGGCATATTGGTTGTAGTCGAGCTGAACCTCGAGATGGGTGACTGTGGATGGGACGTGTGCATTGCCATAGAGAAAGTGACCAAAGGATTTTCCCAAACAGAGGTACTTTAGCTTTCGTGGAAACTTGATATCTGCCAGTGAGCGAGAAAGATTTGTCAAGCAAATGTATTGCACAGAGGCGGGATAGTCGATCGCAGGAGACTCTTTGTAACTCTCCCTTTCCAGGTCTACCCATAGCAACGAGTTGGGAAGTTTACTCAGCTTTAATGATTGATTGGTCAAGGTAATTCTCTTGATGCCAAAGGGAATCAATGTTTCGACGGTTGAGTCGTTACATATCAAATGTTTGGTACCTATTGGTATCTTGCCACTGTCAAAATAGTATACATCTTGATCTGACGAGGTATAGTAGTGATACTTTAGGTACTGTGGCGTATTATCTATCACTACAGAGCAGCTACATACTATTTTTCTTATTCTAATGACCAAGCTCTCTCTACTTTGCTTTGAGGTCTCAAGCTTTTCTTTTTCTATTGTCTGTTCTAGTAGACTGTATATCTTGTAAACCGACACTTTAATTGACCTGATCTGTTTTCCAAGTAATTTAAAGATATCTAGTATATCTTGATCATACTTGCTATCATAGTATTTGTCTAATTCCAAATGTATATCTTTATGTTCAAAGTCATCGTATCTTTGGAGGAGTGATACTAATAGTTCTGATGAAGTAGTGTCTGTTATCTTGAGTGTATTTTTATCCATATAACAATGTTTCATTTCTTCTTCTATCGACCTATTATATAGTATCGTAAATATTAATATCATATAAATAAAACATCAAATATCTTATCAACAACCTACCAACGATATAGTTTAGTATACACAGAGTAGTCTTGATTAAATACCAGTTTTATTTTCACTGCAACATTATTTCCTGATGAAGATGAGATCAAGTATCTCTTCTTTTCTAACAAAAACAATAATCTTGAGATTTTATATTGTAAATCTAATATAGATTTATTTACTTTTATTATTCTCTTTATATCTATTGATTCATTATTACTGTTATTACTATTATTATGACTATATGTTATTACTACTGTTGTAATGGTATCTGGTATATGTCGTACAATATTTTTAATATGTTTTGCATATCGATCATGATCATATTGTTCTGTGACTAATATATTTAACTGTTTGATATCATTATGACTATTATTATTATTACTATTATTATTACAATTATCTGTTTTCAGGACTGACCACTCAAATTGATGAGCATGATCTTGTGTTATAAACAAGGTATCATCTTTAACTAAATATGATGATGGATTTATATTATTATTACAATTATCAGTATTAATCATATTTCTCTATCTCTATCTATTTAAGGCCTTTGTCTTTGAATTTAGAATGTGTTGCCATTTTTTGAAAATATTGTGATTGGGAGATTTTTTTTCTTAGATTTTTATTTTTTTGAAATAGATTCCCCTTTTGTTCCCAAGATCATAATCATAATAAATGATCACAACAAATAGAATTCATACAGATAGTATGCTTAATAGTAGACATGTCATCATCATATTTAATCAAAGATGATTCATTGTTTATAACACAAAATCATGCTCATCAATTTGAGTGGTCAGTCCTGAAAACAGATAATTGTAATAATAATAGTAATAATAATAATAATAGTCATAATGATATCAAACAGTTAAATATATTAGTCACGGAACAATATGATCATGATCTATATACAAACCATATTTTAAATATTGTACAACATATACCAGATACCATTACAACAGTAGTAATAACATATAGTCATAATAGTAATAATTGTAATACTGACAAAAATAGTGATATCCCTCCTATATCAGTGGAAACTAAAAGAATAATCAAATTAAATAAGTCTCTATTAGATTTACAATATAGAATACAAAGATTACTCTATACCTTAGATCAGATAAAGTATTTAGATGTACCATCGTTTACAAACAGAAGAGTTGAATTAAAAAGAGATACCTTAAATCCTGAAACAAGATTACTAAATTGGTAAGTGTCTAGGTTTTATATATATATATATATGTTTATTAGATATCTTTATTTGTTTGTATATTAATTGATCTCCAACATTAGGTCTGTAGACCAAGAGATTAAACATTATATGGGGAAATCAAGTATTGTACAAATAACAGATACCACCTCGCCAGAGTATTTGGTATCATTGTTTAAGAGATACGATGACTATGAACATAAAGATATACATTTAGAATTACATAAATACTATGATAGTCAGTATGATCAAGATATACTAGATATCTTTAAGCTACTTGTGAATCAAATTAGGTCCGTCAAGATCACAGTGTATCAAATTAAAGATGAAGCTGAGCAACCACAAGAGACGTTGGATGCGTCTGTTCAAAGGAGAGAAAGTTTGGTAGAGAGAGTTAAAGAGATGATGCCTGCATTTGTAAAGGTGGTGGAGATGAAGGGCATGGATTGCAAAAAGACCTATTACAACAACTCGACAAGAGGTGTATTTCATATAAATGATCCCAAACATGGCGCCATACCAGCGACTACGAACCATCTGTTGTGGAATGCGTTTGAGGCGCCCAAGAACATTCCCAGCGGTGTCAAGCGTGTGACGTTGATCTATGTGTATCAGACATTCTTGGGTTCCATATTTCCACAGACAGTTGTGTCTTTGTTTCTGGAAAGCTACAACAAGGAGATCATCACCACTGCTCTTCCTGAAACGATTACGCATCTGGGTATTGGCAAGTTGGGAGTGGCGCTGTCGATGGTCAAGCTCCCCGCCTGTCTAAAGTACCTTAGTATCGGCAAGCTGACCATACAGTTCTCTTTTGAAAAGGTCAGAGTGCCCGCCACGCTGTCTCACTTGGAGATCAACGACCCGGACCAATTCACGCACCATTGGTTGTTCTCCAAGGGCGCTTTGCCGGCGAGCGTGACACACCTCAGGATCGGCGAGCCCAAGATCAATAACAAGCTCTCAACGCCACTGCTCATCCCCAGTACGGTGCAGGTCATGGATCTGCCTCGACATCCAGAAAACTTTATCAACTACAAGATCGTCGATCGCCAAGACTATTACCAAACGACCTCGGGTGTTCCCTTCACCGATATAGCGAGTATCAAGCACATTCACATTGACAAACCCTTCTTGAGTGCGCTGCCGTCGCTCCCATCCACTCTCGAGTCGCTGGATCTGACAGACAACTTAGCGAGGTTTGACAAAAACTCTTTGCCAAGGTCGCTCACTTCACTCAAGTGTGTAAGCTATCGAGATGTCCCTGACCACGCCCGACTCAATTACTTGGAGACCAAGATACTTGAGCTCGACATCATCAAGGTGGTGTTCAAGGTAAGCGATCGCTCCATCACTCTGAGCCAAATACCCACAACAAAGGATCAGTTCCTCATGAACTGTGTTTTGCCCATGGAGCACTTGTCTTTCGGGTCGAGTGATCTCTATACACTGTCAGACATATTGAGTCCCGATGTTGTCATCAAGAGGCTGACTATAGCTTCGAAACACAAGCTCGAGATTCCCAACTCTGTGCAATACTACGAGGCCTATAATTTGCCAGTCAACTACCCTGCATCCCTTAAGAGGATACATCTGTGCTCTCGATACTCATTCATCAACTCTGGCGCTGAGACAGCCATATACCCCGTACCATCGTCTGTCAAGGTCCTCATCAAGAACCAAGGCAATCCCGCCAAGTACCTGCAATTCAGCGACAAGTATAGCAAACTGTGTCTCGAGGCCTCCAAAAAGGCTGGCCACAATAATCTGGTGAGCGTGGACTCGTTTCTCGTCATTTGGAGAAACAAGTTTCTACAGGCCAAAATCAACGACTCCCAGCGCCAGCCCAGGTACGTCACGTTCAAGGCCGAGATAGTTGATGGTGTCCGTCGCCTCGTCAACAAAACACCCATCGACAGCTCAGGTCTACTAAAGGTCAAAGTCAAGAGTATCTCGCCCATCCCCTTTGGCGTGACATTCTTTTCCATTGGCGAACACGAGGTCAAGAAAGCAGTCTTGCTCGCCCTACCCTCGTCGGTGACTAAGCTCAAGGTCTCGAATTACTTTGACATCAAGCACGACATGATTCCACCATCAGTCAAACACCTGGTTACCACTGTCCTCCAAAAAGAGATCATTCCACCTCACTTGGAGATCCTCGAGATAAGATCCCGTTATTCCAAAAGCACCCTTGAAGAGCTCAAAGAATGTCTTCCACTGACCCTCAAGCGCGTCATCTTGTCAGTCAAGTGCATGCTCAATGAAGACTTTCTTGCTCAAGACAAGCTCGACTATCTAATGGAAAGAAAGCTTATTGCGCCCGGCCACTGTTATTACCAAGGCAAAACACCAATCTCCCCATCAACCACCACCCTCATCTGGGGCCTCAACGAAATCATCCCCGTTGGTGTGATTCCCTATGGCGTGAAAAAGATTCTCTTTTGCAATCGATTCAATCAAATGATTGGTCAAGACTGTATTCCAGAATCTGTCACTGAAATCATCCTTGGCGCCTACTTTACTCAATGTCTTTCGCATCTCTATTTGCCTGTATCACTAAAGTATCTCTCTTTGGGCGGCTGTAACCACCCCATCATCCCACACTCTCTACCTCCCAACATTGTCCAGATACGCATCAGAAGAAGCTTTTATCACTACAAATCATTGATCCATCTCCCCAAGTCTATCAAGTATGTCAAATTTAATTCCTACCGTTTGAAACAAGACCACAACAGCAATCTTTGTAGTACCAAGGTGATGTTTAAGAGTATTTATTCCAATCCCCAATCCGAAGAATTGAAAGTAATACAAGATATTAATGAATCTATTGGATTATACGATCAATTTGTATCAACAACAACAACAACACCAACACCAACTCTTTGCCCACCATTGGATGTTGATTTCCATTTAGATGTCAATGAGAATTTGTACCTGGTGCCAGGATTATTGGATCATTTTAGAGTGGATTCCATGCTACTCGATAACGAATTTAACCAATGTTTGGCCAAAGGCTCTCTTCCGCAGACCCTGACAAAGCTGGTGTTCACCAGACCCTACCAATTTATCCAAGAGACCCTCAATCTGCCCCCCAACTTGAGGTATCTGGATTTTGGTAAGGTATCGTGTAGCATAGAGTCTCTTGTGTTGCCACCGACCCTTACAACCGTGTTTTTACCCTCGTTTGTCAAGCCTGTCTCGATACCCCTTGGGTTTCTCCCACACGGTCTAAAATCCCTGCATCTTCGAGCAGACTATAAAAACACAATCGAGGTGGGCGTCATACCAGACACTGTGGAAGAGGTGTCGATGTGTCAACATGCCGATATGGATAATCTGGATTTCATCCCACCCAGCGTGACCAAATTATCGTTGGGTGTCTATAAGGCAAATATACTCGATTGCGTTTCCTCATCAGTCACCGATCTCCACATTCACCCCGTTTCACACAACTCTTATTCAATACCTGCCAATCTCATACCCACCACAATTACCAAACTCTCTGTTGACCAATCGATTAAAATGCTAAATATGGACGAAATACCAAATCGAGTAAAAGAACTACATTTATCAGATTGCATCTTTACCGGTATCATCCCATCCACCGTTCAGCATATAGAGATTAAAAGTTACAATAGAGAACTTGTCTGGGGTAAATAAAAAAATACTTTACAACGTGTACTTTCTCGCCTCTTTATTGATTTTTACGACGGTAAGAAAAAATAAAATTGAGATTTTCCATTCTTAGGACAAAGGTTGAGGAATATTGGGAAATATTCCTATTAGTCCAAAATATTCTAACAGTAGCAATTATATGAGATTACCCAAAAATGATGGTCTCGTTAAAATTTTTTGATTTTTTTTGACTTTTTATGCAAGCTATTTTTCAATTCTTTTTTATTTTTTTCCATTTTGCAAGAATAAAAGATGGGTG
>AJWJ01000572.1:0-13925 GCA_000277445.1 Polysphondylium violaceum | reverse complement strand
ATCATTCTCCCATGTCTTTGATATATTTAAACATTTAAACAATGATTTTATAAATGTTTTCCATGGTATAGATTCATATACTTTTGTTATCTATTATTGTTGTTTGTATATGAGTTAATATAAATAATAAATATAATGATTTCTATCACTATTCATAACATACATTGATAGTTGAACATATTTTAAGCCAAAAGTCTTTACCAGATTGGCAAGGTATCTCTGACAAGAGAATATCTGTCAATCGTTTTTGAATGTCTATAAATGATGGTCTGATTTGTGGATTCTGTCTTGTACACAAACGAATAAGATCCTGTATGCCTTGTGGCAACCCTTTCAATGATAAATACTTTTCTCTTTGTTCGTCTGAACTAATGGATATAATTTCATCTCTTCCCAATATACCATAAGGCAATCTCCAGCAGAGTAGTTCCCATAACAATATACCAAAGGAAAACACATCTGATGATTTATCAATCACTGCATCACTATTAAATATTTCAGGTGATGAATATCTAAATGAACAATTGATTTGTTGTTGAGGTGCTGATGTTGATGATTTGCCGACTGCAGCTGATGATGATGATAAAATACGAGAGATACCAAAATCACACAACTTTAATTCACCTTTGGAGCTTTTAATAATATTTGATGGCTTTAGATCTAAATGTATAATTGATTTGTTGTGAAGATAAATCATTGCTGACACTATATCTTGAATACTTTCGATTAACTTAAGTGGATGAGGATTACCAAATGATGACAAAGACGATGATGGACTACTATTAATATCATTTTGTTGTTGCTGGGGATACTTCTCCATACTATCGCCGTCGATATACTCCATAACAAAACATCTTTCTTCTTTTGAACCTTTTTCAATTTTTACTATATTACAGTGATCTAGTGATTCAAGAATATCAATTTCATTTTCCAATTCCACAGTGAATCTTGTTTGAGATTTCAATACTTTAATTACTCTATCTTTATCATATTTATACAACACACAATGACCACCTTCACCAATCTTATTGCTTGCACTAAACATGAGATCAAACTCTTCTCTGTCTATTGGTAAAATTGGTGCTTTTGGTTGTTGTTCTTGTACTTCCATTGATTCTATTTGATTACCAATACTCTCAATTTCTTTTTCAACGATTGGTTTATTTGGTATACTCTTTATTACAACTCTATTATCTTTTTCTTTCTCTTCTTTTTCCTGTTCATCTTCATTTTCTTTTTCATCATCACCTTCCTTCTCTTGACTATCTTTATCTTGATCATCGTCATCGTCATCGTCATCATCATCATCGTCATCGTCATCGTCATCTCGAATAAAGTCTAATAATTGATTCAGAGTTAAAGATTGATTTTTCTATCAAAAGAATAATATTAGAGATATATAACCTTTGCAAAGACCGAGATCAGATCTAAAGTGTGTGATAGTTACAATATACATGTTTTGAAGATTTCTTAATCGAGAGTCTATCAAATCTTGCACCAAGATTTGATCCTTTTTCGATGAAATAGATTTAATCAATTGCATAAATTGAACTTTTAAATCTCCTTTTAAAAGGATTAACCTTTTTTCAAAGTGATTCATTGTTGTTCTCTTTGCAATCTTTTAGGAATGGGCATGGAAACCAAATATCTCTTTGTGTTGGAAATTTGTAAAATTTAAAAAAAAAACATTCATTTTTTGCAAAGCCTTCATTTTTCGAATTTTTTTTCTTTAAATTTTTTAAAAAATAAAACATTTCGTCATAGTAAATACGAGGGTACCCAACAATGCTGATGTGTTTAGAAACAATACTATGACCTATGTGTTTAATCGTATTGTAATTTGTCATCACGTGATTCTCTCAAATTTAAAAAAAAAAAGGATTGAGGTATCAGGATCTACTTTGATTGTTTTTGTCTGATTTTGTATAGTCCGGACAACTATTCCCAGTTTTTTTAGTTAGACTAGCCGCTAACCCAGTTTTTTTAATTAGACCAGTGACTAATTTTTGAGGTGGCCTAACAACTTTTGCAAGTGGTCAAGCGAACATCGGTTTGATACTTTTAACTCGTAAGCCTTTGCAGGCAATTTGTTAATCATATCGATCTTAGTGAAATGTGATCCTTTTGAGGGGATCATATTTTATCTGGAGTCTGATAATTTGTAAAGTAGAACGGCCTCAATCCCAACAAAACAATCATTTGTTGAATTAATAAGCAGTCATTTTTATATATAATAGTTGATCTTATGGGAAGTATTGTTATTTACACTACTCTCCCGTTTGTCGATTTCTCAATCTGCATAAATTCTCAATTTTTTTTTGCAATGAATTTGCAGAACGAGGAGTATTCACACGTGCACTGGCTATCGTTTGGGTTTATAAATATTTTAAATTTTATTCAATGGTTATATTATATGATATCTATTTGTTGTGTGTATCTGGTCTGTATCTGATTTATCTCCAAAAATTTAAAAGTGATTTACTTGGAGAAGAGGGTGGATTCATAGAACTGGTAGTGGTGTTGCTATTTGAGGTGTTTATTTGCATTGGTGGTGATGATGTTTTTTGAGTGGACGAGTTGTTGTTTAGGTCAAAAGGTGGAGAGGGTTGATGTGGAATGGGTGATAGCTTTTCAGTTGGATGTTGTTGATAGGATGATATGGAGGGTGATTGTTGAGATGATGATGGTTTACCACTTCCACTGCCAAGGCTACTACCTCCACTGTGAAGACTATTTGAATTTGTAGATGAATTATAATTGTTGCTAGTACTGTTGTTGTTGTTGTTGGTTAAACTACTACTAGCACCAGTGTTTTCAATGAGTTTTTGTTGTTGATTTAATTTTAATTTACAATTTTCCAACTCTTGAACGAGTTTGGTGTTTTCTAATCTCTGACTATTTAAATTGGTCAATATCTCTTCGTATTCTTGTTTTTGTTTGAATAGAGTGTCCTTAAACTTGTTTTTCATCTCGTCCATTTGGGTCAGCGAGTTTTGGTAACGTGTGAGCATTTGACTGTATCTTTCATTGGTGAATTCAAACTTGGCTTCACTTTCCTCGAGTTTCTTTTTGATCTCATCATTTTCTTCATTGAATTGTTTCTCTAGTTTGAGTACTTTTTGCTTGTGGGTGTCTCTCTCGAGGGTGACGGTCTTTAAATCTATTTTTAGTTTCTTTATGTCAGACTCCATTTGCATGATGTTGATGTCCTTTTCAGAGACAATGTTGGTGAGGTCGTGGAGTTTGATCATGAGATCCTCTCTTTCTCTCTGTAGCGCTCTGATAGTGTCACGCAATTGAACTGGGTCTGTTACTTTACTGATACTGTCTCTGGGTGGTTTAGAGAGTGGGGTGGTAGAGGTGGGTTTGAGAGGACTTGTAAGAGATGAAACCATTTTAATAGCTCCCGGTTTCTTTGGACTTGGTCTAGTTATACTTGATGCTGAAGGGAATGTTGAACTATTTGATGATGTTGATGAATGATGATTTAATCTAGATGAAAGTGTTGATGAAGGTGCGGTGGTGGCATGATGAGATGGTAATGATGATAAAGAGTGTGATGTTGTGGTGGTGGTTGTAGTTGGATGATGAGATAATGATGATGTTGATGCTGTACTAGTGGTTGTAGTTGGATGACTTGATGTTGTTGTGGTTGCTGTAGTTGCCGATGTACCTGTAGTTGTATTTGATGAAGGCGGTAAAAGAGGATCATTGGAAGATATTGGATCCAAAGGTGGACTTGACTTTGGAGGTGTTGGTGATACTCTGGGTCCCAATTTACCAGATGCTGTAGATAAAGTGGTAGAGGGTGGTTTCAATGTCGACCCAGATGAACTTAGTTGTGCTTTGCCTGCCAATGATGATGTTGGGGTTTTTGTTGCTGTTCCTGTTGATATTGAAGTTCTATTTGTTGTTGTTGAAGATCCATCTTTTCCTTTTAACGAAGAGGATACAGTAGGTCTCGATAAAGTGGATGGTCTAGATAAAGTAGATGGTCTACTAGCACCTGTTGCTGTAGAAGTTGTTGTTGTTGTTGGAGTTGCTGTGGTTGTAGATTTCTTTGGACCAGGAAATGTTTTAGATAATGCAGCAGGTGAAAGTGCTGCTGCACTAACCAGAGGATTACCAGGTTTAACTCCACTAAGTGATGGAGATAATTTCGTCTTTCCTACAACCGATTTCTTTGCCGTTGATCCTGTTATTGACGACGAAGATGAACCATCATTTTTACCTGAATCTGCCCCTTCTTTTTTTTTTAAAGCGGATGCTGTTGAACTAGACATGATGTAATGTGTGTATAAATATATATCTCTCTATCTGTCTATTCAATCTATAGTCTATGTATATGTATATGTGTATCTATGTATCTCTATGTATCTGTGTATGTAAAATGAAATACACATTAGTTCACCCCTCCCAAAATACATTTGCGACGAATTTTTTTTTATTTTTTTTTTATTTTTTTTATTTATCTCATGCAAATAGAATTTCTTCACACACACAGAAAGTGATGCATGAATTTTATTCTACAATCTATTCATTCAAACATTTGTTTCAAAACATCTGACTTTGTTATTGGAAAAAAAAATATAAAAAATAAAAAAAAATAAAAACACAAATTAATTAATTTTAATTTTTCAGAACCAATTTAATCTTTATTTCAATCAGACACACACCTACAAATAGAAAAGATAATATAAATATTAATACAAAACAATACAATACAAATACAGATGCAAACAGCAATTGGTGATGAAGACGATGAACAAGATATCAGTATAATTGAAGATGACGAGATAAAGAGTACCAATAATACCAGTAGTGGAGGGGGTGGCAGAAATGAATTAAGATTTAGCAGTGAATGGGTACCTGATAATCAAGTGACTGGGTGCAAAGCTTGTAAAGTTCAATTCACCATTACCATTCGCAGACATCATTGTCGATGCTGTGGATGTATATTTTGTTCAAAATGCTCGCGCAACAAGATCCCTTTGCAGTCCAATGAATTGAATTTCAAGTATATAAAAGCACGTGTATGTGATAAATGCTTTTCCTTGTCTTTGAAAACATCGTATTTTGAAAAAGTAGATATCAAAGTCTCGTCTCCTCTCAGACAATCGACATCCTCATCGTCACTTTCAAACTCTGCCTCATCATCCACCATTTCTCTCCCCTCGTCCATGTCAAATAGTCAATTATGCGATAATACAAGCAATAGTAGTTATAGCAGTAATAATAATAATAATAATAATAATAGTAAATGGAATAAAGGCACAATAGTAACAGAAAAAGATATAAACCATTCAGTACAAGAAGAGATTAAAGAGATTCAACAGGAATATAAAAAACTACGTGAACAAGCCAACGAGCTACAGATACAAAGAGACGAGTCGTATAGAAAGGCGACAGAGTATTTGCAAAAAGGTCACAACGATCTCTACCAAAGTATGTTGAACAAGGGCAAGAGCTGTCATCAACAAATGGAGGAAACCAACTGGAAGGCCGCTAGAAAGATATTTTATGAACGTAATTACCACACCCTCACATCCATAGATCAGTCCAACACCATCCACTCTATTGATTTCTATGGACTCTCATTAAATGAAACCATTGTTATATTTCAAGAAAAGATTAAACTGTTTCAATTGAATTTAATCAACAACTCTGTATTAAACTTGATTAATATAGGTCAAGATAACAACACCAGCAGCAGCAACAATGTAAATACAAACACAACGACGACAACGGCAGCAGCAGTAGCAGAAGACAATATAGTTGAGGATTTGAAAAACTATCTTCAACTCTACTTTAAAAACGATGTAAAGGATCTCAAGGGATCGGTGGTTGTCGTGATATTGGGTGATAGACACATCCAACTATTGTTTAGTAACAAATAAAGAGGGTAGCCACCACACAGTCGGTCTACCCACAGATGTATATTTATTGATATTAATTATTTACTATTTACTATTATTTAACAACAACCATTTCTTTATCGCCGCCTCCTTTACCTTTGGATGCTGGTGAGGCAGGCAAGAGACCGTGGCTTTTTTTAATACGAAATTCTCTTCTCTTTACATCGATTTCCCTTGCTCTGTCAATGTCTCTCTGTTCCTTGTCTTTTTGTAATTGAGTACCAGAAGTTCTAATGACAAACAACCAAACCTCGACTGCCACACCAAAAATACCGGCACCCAATCCAAATGCAAGACCCATCAACATACTAGAAAACATTCTATTGCCAAGATACATTCCACCTGCCAACAATGTAAAGAATGTAATCAAAATATTCACACCAATCGACACCTGCGACGATATCGAATTCAGCTCATTACGCTCATCTTTTTTGGGTACAATGTTTTTCACCAATCTTGCATACTCTTGATCTTTTGCCAATTTTTCATATTGTTGTCTTTTAGCTTCTAATTCTGGATCCTATTATCATCATCATACGTTAATATCCATCAAGTGTAATCATGATAGTAATAAATAACAACAACTTACAATCTTTGGAGTTGGTTTAGGAGGTATATAAATAACTGAACCTTTTAATAAATCTTGAATATAAAATACAGTGGTTGTGTTGTTTGATATCTCTTTGTTTATCTCTTTTGATATATTTGAGATTTCTTTAATGTCTTTATATGAAATGAATTGTGTTTTATTTGTTGTGTATTTAGTTTTCAATGTTTTTATTCTTTCTATAAGTTCTTTTTCTTTTTTATTGTTACTACTATTGTTGGTTATATGGGCTATAGAGTTTATTGCATTTTTAATTGTATCTGTAAATGTAAAATCTAAATAACTTTTAGTTGTTGTAGTATTTGTTTCACTCATTTTGTTTGTGTAATATTAATATCTGTGAAAAAACGATAAATGAATATATCGCAGAGAAATGAAAAATAAAAGATTTTGAAAAAAAATTTCATTAATTTTTTCGTAACCTGGGGTTTTTTTTCGCATTCCCTATTCACCAAGGGTTTGTGTGATAGACCTGGAGGCGCATGTTGATTTTGATTCTCATAAAGAAGGATAATATAGAATTGAATACAAGATCACAAAAAAAAAGAACGAGCTTGCCTGGTGAGTTTCTTAAGTTTTCAATATGAAGGGACTCTAGATTACTTGGAAGGTCATTACATCATAAACAATTTTTAAAAACGTGAAGTTGATGTTACTCTTGGCAATGATCAATTTTTTATATTCGCACAAAAATGGGAGGAAAGAACAATTGATAATATAAATTATAAATATGATAATAGAGAAGCAAAAACCCTAACCTTTTTATTGTGGGTTACTAGTAATAATAATTAATTATTGCCACAATTGAATGAAGAACTTATTCGTGTTTTCTCGTATTTCTTTAGCCACAACAATTAAAATAAATATCTCACCATCATTGTTTGAAGTGCGCGCCAAAATTTTAAATTTTTTTTTTTATTCTGCAAAAAAATTAACTATGTTTTCATTTCCATATATTCGTTTTTTTCATACACCCCACCTACTTTTTTTTTCTATTCAATAAAGATATATATATATACATTCACACATACAGATATATAATAGATATAGATATATAGCAAAATGACACATATTTTAGATTTATTTAAACCAATGATACCAAATTTATTGGCAAATTTACATAAAGGCCAAGCAGGCAGAGTGGCCGTGTTGGGCGGAAGTAAAGAATACACAGGTGCACCTTATTTTGCAGGCATTTCTTCGTTGAGAATAGGTGGTGACATTTGCCATATTTTCGCCCCAACAGAATACGGTACTGCTACTGCATTAAAGACATTATCACCAGAGTTGATTGTTCATCCAATTGAAAAGAGTGTAAGAGTTTATATACATATATATTATTCAATCCATATATCATATGTTAACCACATTAATAGGACCCATCTGATATTATTCCTTGGTTATTAAGTTTACACGTTTTAATTGTTGGACCTGGATTAGGTAGATCATCAAGTGCTTGGGGATGTGCTAGTGAAGTCATCAAAGCTGCAAGAAATATCAATTTACCAATGGTTTTAGATGGTGTATGTAGTGTAGCTGTAGTTGTAGTTGTTTGATGATATTAACATTACCCAATTCATATGTATAGGATGCATTAAGATTAGTTTGTGATAATTTAGATATCATTAAAGGTTATGATAAAGTTATATTGACACCCAACTTTGGAGAATACAAGAGTTTATCGGATAGTGTAAAGAAGATGATAGGCGATGAATCAAATAGTTTATTAAAACCAGAACAAATTGCATTAGAGTTGGGTAACATTACTATTGTTCAAAAGGGTAAAGAGGACATCATTACAGATGGTCAACAAGTATTGAGTGTCGACGAAGAAGGCATGCCAAGAAGATGTGGAGGACAAGGTGATATATTAGCCGGTGCTATCGGCACCATGTATGCTTGGTCAAATCTTTACTATAAATATAATTTTTCAGAGGACGCAAAGGAATGTCAATATCCCATCGCCATGTTATCGTCCTATGCCGCCTGCGCCCTTGTAAGAAGATCGTCCTATTTAGCCTATCAAAAAACAAAAAGATCTACCATAACACACGACGTAATCAATCATCTTTCTCAATCCTTTGAACAATTGTTCCCTGAAGATGTATCTAAATAAATGCACACAACAACAAAAGTAATTTAATTGATTGTGTATAATATAATATAAATAGTACGACCTCTTTTATTTGGATATTAAAGGTGTTGATTCTTTTTTAGTTTGTGTTGTATGAGTACTGCCACCATTTCCGCTCTCACGATCAGATAATCTGTCATTTTGAATGAAGCTGAGGTCGCCTGAAGAGGTTGTATTTGATCTGTTGTTGTTGTTGTTTGAGAAATCAAATTGAATCTTTTTGGTACTGCCGCCATAATGTGGATGATATTCGTCGTCGTATTCGTTGTCGACAATGCTACCGTTGGGTGTCGATGTTGAATTATAGGTATTCTTGTTATTATAGTAATCTTCATCGCCATCATTTGTAACACCACTATCATCCATTTCGTTTTCATCGTCATATAGATTATTAAAGAACTTGTTGTCTTCGACTTCATTCTTCATGTTTGTGTGGATGATGATAATCTGCACTAGAGTGGGTATAATGTCTGGAATAAAGTAACCAAATGTGATAAATATCTCTTGATTCATATATTTCTCTGTAATTGGTTGATATATAAAAATAATGGTTCTAATTAAAAAACAAAATGAAAATATAATCGACAACAACAATATCTTTCTCACTTGTTGTATTTGGTTTCTGCATAGATCTTTATCGGCATTTGTAAATCTAAGATAGGTTCTTAGAATTGTTAATAAAAATATTACTCCAATTAATAATGATACTGTAGCTATTAGAGAAGAAAAGTTGGGTGTTAATAAGACACAATTGTGATGATTGATAGTGTATGTATGAAAAGTACCTTGGATTAATGTATTGGATAGATATAAAGAACTTCCTTCTCTTTTTTGATGATTTACAGTATAGAATAAAATCAATATAATAATTTGACCAACATATAAACAAGTGATACTAGAGATAAACAATATCTTCATTTTTGGTAAAAACTCTGTTGTACTGACATAGGTTTGATGATATCTTTCTAGCCAATAGAATAAAACCACCAGTAATCCTGATAGGTAGAATAGAAATGAAATTGTGTTTAATGAAAATGTAATTGGTCCTTCACCTGTTGCTACTCTTAATATATACCAAACTACTCTTACTATATTTTAGCATAATTGTATTAGTATTTAATTAATTATAATATAAAAGAGACAAAGCGAGTGAGTTTAACTTACAAGAAACAAATATACAAATAAAAATATGAAATAGCTGTTTGTATGTTTAATTGTGTTTTAATTAGTCTACTTATCATCTTAATAGTAGTCATGCAATACAATCAATACATACTCTTGATAAAATTACAGACTCTTTTCTATAAAAAGTTTTATATAAAGAAAAAAGACAAACAACCGATAGGGATGTATATAATATAATTGCGAGAATCTCTACCGATAAAAACACAGATGTACTTCTGTCATTGCTGTCTTTAACATCATAGGGACTTAGGATAGTCATATTATAATTGTGTTTAATCTATGATAATAAAAACTAATACTACAACAACAATCAGTCCAACACAACACAGAACACACACAATGTTCTAATACTAAAGGATGTATCAAATGAGGACTCAATTTTTTTAAAAACTCTTCTCCCCCTCTCTCTTTTTGACACAAACACCTTCTACGCGTTTTAAAATAAAAATTCGGGAGGAAGTATTTTGAAATTTTTTTTCAAAGATTAAGATATTTTTCTTTGTTTCAAAAGAAATATCTTTGATTTTAGAGAAGAGTTTTAATTATTTATAAATTCTTGCAATCTTGTCCTTTCCATTCCAAGAATGAAATCAGATATTATTCAACATCTACCAAAGAGACATGGAATTTATTTCGAGGTTTGATATTCAATCATCGACTCATTAAGGTTAAATTATTTCTGAATTATTAGCTAATTAGATCAATTTTTTTTCTTTTTGTTTTAATTAGGATGTCATTTCATTTAGAAATGGCACTATTGGGTTTTTTTTCAATTTTTTTTTATCGTGAAATTAGTAAACGATCTTTGGTTAATGTTTTTTTTTTTGTAGCTTGACGGACAAAGGGGCAAGCAATTAAAGGTTTCTCGTAAATTGAACTGACTGGAGGGGCGGACAATTAAACCTGGTGGACATCCAAGGATTTCTTGCTCTAAACGTGGTGTCAGAATGAACTGAGCTGTTGGAGGGGCACAATTACCTTATGGTGGGAATGGGCCAGAAGGTGTTCGAACCGCGGTTGACTGGGAAGCGTATTGGATAAGCAGTTTACCGTCATGCTGAGGACTAATCACATCCATCTATTCCTGGTGCCTTCCCAATGAAATCATAATTTTATGTATCAACAAGGGATCACTCTGTGAATGAATGATCCCTCAGAAACTTTATTTAATAAAATTTACCAGGTCTATTAAATACAGGGAACGGGAGATGAACTATTAATTCGATCTAAAGGACTGAAGGCTTCCAGGTATGCAGAACAATGAATGCATTCCAGTGTTGGTAGGGTTGAAATATTTGAATCTCTCCAGGACGACTGTTATACGATCTTGGTTATGTCTTGTTGGGTCTTTATAGTAGTTTCTGAGAAGGGTGTGTGCATGATCAAGTGTTCTGGACCAGGCAGTTTGTTGCGATAATGTTAGTTTCTTTTAGATGAATTCTTGGTTGAGTGTTGGAGTGTTGTATTCGTTGTGGCGTTTGTTTTTTCGGTTCATCCAGATCCATTCAAAGGCAATAGCTATTATCTCGGCTTTGGAGGGTATGAGGAGTGAACGTAGTGTGTCTTTGTTCCATTTTATATATTGTAGGTTATAGTCCTTTAGGGACTCAGCGATTGTATTGAAAGCTTCTTTGTTAGCTGCTTTGAAGAGGTATCTCCATATAAGGTCTCTTGAGTTTGATTGGTTTTGTGAAGAGGGGTTGGATTTTTTGCTGCGTTGATGGTGGTGAGGGGATTTTGTTTTGTTTGTATCTAAGGAAGCGTTCAAAAATCAAAGCTTGTTGGGGTTTTTGGCGTATTTCCATGTCCAACAATTTTTTTTGTATAATTAGTATGGATTTGGTCATTCTGTCTGGTGATGGTTGAGTTTTTTCCAACGGAGGTACTTGATTTTGGTGTTGAGGTCTTCTAGTGCAGCACAGGTCGCATGTTTCCAGAATGAAATCATAATTGCTCTTATTTTGTCAAAAGTCAACAAAGGTTTTATGGTGTAATTGGTAGCACTCGGGACTTTGAATCCCGCAATCTGAGTTCGATTCTCAGTAGAACCATTATTATATTTTAAAATCTTTTATCGGGATACACCCCATATTTATTAAACTATTATTTGTATTTTTAATGATTAGCCTGTAACTCTTTTATCAGTTAATCAATCCGCCATCAGAACACTTATTACTTCTTCTCTTTGCGCATTCCTCTTGAATGCCAAACTATCTAAACTCAACATTATCTCAATAATCTATTGCTTATACATCTTTTATTTATATTAATTTTATTATTTTCGTGTACTTATTTAAAATTTTATAAAATTTGAATGATCTATAAGGTGTGGATCATATAGATGGAGGAGGTTTGCCTATCTTACAAAATATCATGCCAAATAATGGGCATGATTTACGTGGAAATTTCCATCCATTACAAAAAATTTTTAACTAAGATAGTATCTAAAAATTTTTAAATGTAGATACTATCTTTAGTTTTGGTCTAAAATACACATGAATGACAATACAAAAGGCTTCTATTGTGGTGAGTTGGACTGGTCAAAACCTATCTGATCTAATGATCTTAATTTATTGTTTTTATAAAATATTAATAAAAGATCTATTAACAATTATTCTCAAAAGACTTTCCTAATACTAAGGTTTTTATTTAAGAATAAAGCATAAATCTTCATCATTGTTAATAGATTAATCTTTAAATTTTATTTTTTCATTCCCTTTTACACTTTTTTATAATTTTTTGCGACTATAGGTTCAATCACATCTACAAAACTTTCCCATCTTAAGGTTTAATTTATTTTTTAAAAATTGATGAAAACTTATTTATTTTAAATTTAAAAAAATTGATTTTTCTTAATTCAGGTCGTTTTACTAAATTTCTTAATTAATTAATTTTTCAGTTTTTTGCATATCATATAATTTACTGACTTGATAAATAATGGAAAAAAACAAAAAGGTAAATTCATTACCGGTTGATATAGAAAAGCGAATTATCGTATAGAAAAACAAAATATAAAAATAAAGAAACAAGATGATCTTATAAAAACTCAGGGCGATGAAATAAGAACTCAGGGTATTACCATTACAACTCAAGGCGATGATATTTCAATTAAAAGAGCAAATGAAAATGTTGATGTCATACAATCAGAAACTAAAAGATAACATCGACACCAATAGAATAAAAGCACTACAAGAGGCTGCGCTGATTGGTGAACAAGTATTTTTAGTTACAGTTTGTCAATATTATTTAGAGAATCTTTTGCTGGTCGACATAAATGGTGATAAAGAAGTAGTTGGGAATTATTTAAAACTAATTACACACAAAGTAAAGAAGCAAAGAAATATTCAAAGGGGGTTGACCTTTCACTGATTTGGAAATTTTGTAGAGATATGAACGCGAATGTACATATCACTGACATGGAAGAAATTAAACTAATTATACACAAGGCAAAATTAGTTTATGACGCATTACCAACACCCGATTCAACATTTTGGCTATATAAAAAATCTTTGCTTCGTATATGCCGTGATATATTGGATGATGAAGAATTTAATTTGAATGAATAAATAAATAAATAATATATTTCCCAACTTCAAAAAACTATTATATAAACACAATTCTTACTCTATTCAGATTACTAACCGATGATCAAAACTTCACTCTAGATGCCAGTAATTAAAAATATATATTATAATTCAACATACTATCCAGGGATTTTCGTAATTGATAGATCATATAGCTTCGATTTTCTTTTTTCTACCCGAAGTTTCTATCCTCCCTCTCATCAGTGGCTAAACGTAAGCAAAGATGATAGACCTGAAAATGTTCGGTTAGGGCATATCTATATAAAATTTTGTCTTTTAAAGTGTGAAAAGACACTGGTGTCTATCAATCGATCATTGATTTTGATAGGGTTTTAAAGATAGCTTACACAAGTAGTAGGGTTAATATACATAATAAATATTAATATTGTTTAATTGATTGGGCAAAACTTAAAGTTTATTATTTTCATGGATTCTCTTTAATTTGTCTTCCATCGCAACACGTTGGTTCTTTTTATAAAAGTAATAAACAATTGAAATGA
>AJWJ01000571.1:0-13948 GCA_000277445.1 Polysphondylium violaceum | reverse complement strand
AAAAAAAAAAAAAAAAAACTTTACGTTTCGTCGTTTTTATTTTTTTTTAATTTTTTTTTTCTTTGTGAAACGAAAGCGCCCTGCATCAAGTTATTAGTTTTCATCAAAAACATATATATATATAGATATAATAATGCAATCCGATGATATTATTTGGGATGTAATTAACAAGAACTTTTGTTCTTATAAAACAACGTAGGAATCTCAATCATTTCATATTCGATATTGTTGGTGTGAGTGGTGGTAGCGGAATTGGGATCATAACAATGATCTGAACTACCATCGTCATCATTATACTACATCCTATCAACTATTAATACTAATATACATTAAAAATCTATAAAGATTTAACAAAACCAAGTTTTGTAGAAATGAATATAATGTAACAGGTGTTTGTAATAAAGTATCATGTCCATTGGCAAACTCAAGATATGCTACAGTTCGTGAAGAGGAAGGTGTTTGTTATTTATATATGAAAACAGTTGAAAGAGCTCATACACCTGCTAAAATGTGGGAAAAGATTAAATTGGATGCAAACTTTATGAATGCTATAGAACAAATTGATTCACATTTAGAGTTTTGGCCAGGCCACGTTGTTCATCGTGCTAAACAAAGATATATTAGAATTACTCAATATTTAATTAGAATGAGAAAGATGAGAAAACAAATCAAGTATGTTATTTATAGCTATAGATAGATTCAATCAATGTCTCAAAATAATAATATATACTAATCTATAATCATAATAATAATAATAATAGACGTGAATTGGTTCCAATTAAAAAGAAGGGTGAAAGAAGAGATAAGACTCGTGAATCAAAGGCTTTGGTTGCAGCTCAATTGACAACAAATATTAAGAAAGAATTATTAGATAGATTAAAGAAAGGTACTTATGCCAGTGAAAATTACTTCCCAGATAAAGTATTTGAAGATGTTATACAAGATATTGGTGAAAATGATCAAAATCTAGAAGACGAAGATATTGAAGACGAAAGTGAGGAAGAAAATCAAGATGTAGAATATGTTTCTGGTGATGAAGATGAAGAAGAATATGAAGATGAAGAAGAAGGTGAATGTAAGATATTACTTTATTATTACTCACTATTATTTAATAATATCTCATTACTATGTCTCTAACATTTATCATATAATCACCTACAGTTGAATACGAATTGGAAGATGAAAATTATGATGATGATGATGAAGATGATGCTGAATTTGATGAAGATTTTGAAGAACAAGCACCAAAACCCAAGAAAAAAGGTGCTCGTATTAATATCGAATTTGAAGAAGAAGCTGAATCACAAACAAATTGAATTTTCCAATCTTAATAAAATATCTTTTTTGGAAAAAAAATATGAAATCTTAACATCCAATCACATACTCTCTCACAGACCCGCACCACACACATATATCTTTTCTTTTTTGATCTTTTTTTTTTATTTATTAAAAGTCAATTGACTCTTTTGCCAACTGCGAAAAAAACAATTTTAATGTTGTAGATTTTTTAAACTATTCATAGATGAATACTATATTTAGAAATTACATTTTGATAATATACAGAGTGTCTATTAATAACAAAATGGTCATATGCCCATATTTTTCTCAAGATGATTGATACTTGTTGTTGAATTAATCTTTTATTTCAACAAAATCAAAACTCTGAGGATATTTTTTTATTAATCAAATAAAACCCATTTTTCTCAAATTTACACTCATTGGATTTCAATTTTGAAATTGATCTTGGAATGGGTCAATTCTAATTCATTCATTCTTTTTCATTCATTGAGAATATCTTTTTTTATTTTTTCAAATCACCATTGTATGGAGATGCAAAGGATAAAATTTACAATTTAAGGGGGTCTGTAGATGGTGGTGAAAGTGTTGTTTTTAGATTCCATAAATTGTTCAACCGGTCCGATAAATTGTGTGTTTTTACATTCTGTGTGTTTGTTGCGAATGTGGATCCTATGTTTCATCTTGAATTACACATATCAGGAACATCAAAAACAAAAAAAAAAAAGAACCAAAAGATATTTCTTGTTGTTTTTCCATTGGTGTTGATAGAGGTGCAAAAAAACAATGGGCTGGTAGGCATTATATGGGAAATTGAAAAAAAACACTTAAATGGCCTCATCCTTGTCCTTTTTTTTTTTTTTTATTTCATTTTTTTTCTTTTTTTTTTTATTTTTTATTTTTTTTTTTTCGATGATGTGGAGGTGGGTGTAGTGCGCAGTGCACCTAGTTTTGATCAAAAAGTTGTTATACATTTTTCTTTCCCCCCTCCTTCATCAAGGAGCAAGGCACATAGATATTTAAATAAACAAAAATATTTAAAGAACATTGATAATCAATCAACTTGATTCCATTTTTATTTTCCTTTGGTATGAATCATATTTATTTATATCTCTATATCTAATAATTAATTTGTTTTTGTATTATAAATACAATTGTTATATATCTACTTTATTCGCCATAGTAGAGTACCTGATATATATTTGTGTTGTTTTTTGTAACTATATCTCAATACTATACTATATCTCATATGATCTATATATCTTCTAACCATTTAAATTACTACTATTCTTCTCATCTTAACCTCCACTACTATGTTTAAACATTGCTGTATTTGTTTAATTTTGTGTCTTTACGTATGATGACCGTGCGCCCCCCTATTTTTTTTTTTTTTTTAAAAAATATCTTCACCAAATCATTTTTACGAAAAAATTTCTCTTCCCCATACTTTTCTCTTTTTTTCTATTTATTTTTTTTTTTTGTCAAATTTTTTTTGCGCCTCTTTGTTGTGATCACACAATTTTTTCGTTTTTTTGCGTTGCCAACATCAATAATAATCTTTTTTTTTTTTGATTTACAACAAACAAAAATAACTCATAATCATAATCAATCAATTCCTTCACAATCAATTTAAAATATCTTTTTTTTCACAATTCCCTTTTATACCTTTTATAGTCAACCTTTTTTATTGCTTAAAGCGATCAATATTTCATACACAGTGATCTCTTTTAAAAATAGGCCCAATTATATATTACAAAACTTCTATTCATTTTTAGAAAGTTTTAATGTGCTATAACACTTGCAATAACATTTAAATCGAGTTCTCTTTTATTCTTTCTCTCTCGTCAAAAGATAAGTTTTATTTAAAGAAACCCCTTCTTTTTTAAAATTCTTTTATATATATATTTTATTTTATAAACTATATATATATTTCAATCTTATATACACCCACTCTCTTTCATATTTATACAATACCTCTTATTTAATTTTCACCTTTTTTTTTTTTTTTTCCAAAATTCCATCCTATAATAATTTTTTTTTTCCACTCAAGTTTCCTAGTTGTAAATTAGCTCCAAGTCTATAGTGCTAATTTAGTGATCTACCCATTACCTCTTCTTTTATTCCTTTTTTTAAAAAATCACCCTTCTTTCTTTTTCACCAAAAACAAACAATTTAATCAAAAATGTTTCGTAGTGACAATATTACTTTATCCACTGATGGTATCCAACAAAACATTCTCGGGCTCGGAATGGACCAACATTCAAACCAAGATAGTCTCATTGATGCTTTGATCAACTCTACTAGTCCACTTGATCATCATCAACAGCTTCAAAATCACAATTCTTTGATTGGAGACTCCCATTCTGCTTGTAATGTTAACCATCAAGATTTCTCAATGATCTTTCAACAGCATCAACATCAACCTCAAGAACAAGCTCAACAACAAGAAATCATTGCTACTTGTTGTCCAAGTGAACCAAAGGTTAAAGTTGAAAAGCAAGATCCAGCCACCACTGCCGCTGTTACTGAAAGTACAACCACCACTACCACCGCCAAAGAAGGACCAGCTAAAAAAAGAGCTAAAAGAGCATGTCTTAATTGCAGATCATCCAAGGTAGCTTGTGATCAGCAAAGACCATGTACAAGATGCACTAAACACGGAATTGAAGCTACTTGTCTTGATATCCCAAGAAAGCCAAAAGTCTGTAGTAAGAAACCCAAAGTTGACAAGTGTGAAGATGATGCCAACAACATCACCACTACCACTTCCACTATTGCTATTCCAAATTCTCTCATTATTATTCACAATGGTCAACAAATCATCCCAACTGGAATTGACTTTTTCCAAAATAACTATGCCAATTCAATCACCGCCACTCTTCCAACTGTGACTACCAATTTTATTCAAAACGAGTCTACAAAAAGAGTTTCCAAGAAATCTTTAAACAAAAAACAACAAAATAATAATAACAAAGTTGTTGTTAAAAATATTAATAATAATAATAATAATAATAATAGTAACAATAATGGCATTCAGTTATTTAATTTCAATCCATCAAATAATAATAATAACAATAGTAACAATAATTCAAATACTACAACTTTTATTGGAAATCAACAACAAGAACTTTTATTAACAACTATTGGAAACAATCCCATTGTAAATAGTTCGCCCCTTTCCTCTCCTCCACAACATCTTGTCTCTCAACAACAGATGTTTAACCCACAACAACCAATCCAAATCATCAATACTACTAATGGTACAATCTGTAATACAACAATGAATGCACCTGTATCTGATGATGTAATTAATGCAAGTACTTCCCCTCAATTGAGCCACAGTATCCCCTCCTCCCCATTATCCTCTGCTCAATCTACTCCATTATCTTGCTTCCCAGAGTCTTCTCCATCAAGTCCAAATCCTCATCAACAACAACATCATTATCAACAACAACAACAATTTAAACAATTGTCATTTTCAAATGATCAGCTCTTACAACCACCACAACCAACAATGATGACAACCACCTCTTGTACTAATGGGGAACAAATTGAAAGCAATAATTCGAATAATGCATTAATTCATTGTTCAAATATCCAATCCGAAATTGAAACTGTGTTTAATAATATAAATAGTATGGTCGTAAACACAACCGAAGCTTTCCAAGAACAAATTGGATCAAATTCTTTTGGATATTGCTTTAAAAATCCATCTTTTGATGGAAATTCACACTTATTGACAAACAATTTTGTTGATACCTATCCAGTAAATTCCCAACAACAAATTAAAAATAATAATAATAATAATAACAACAATAACAATATGAATCAACAACAAAATGTTCAAATTCTTCCAGAGGTCTTGATTGCAGAATTTAAAAAGATTCACCAATCTTTAGAGAAAATTACAAGTTTTCTCCAATTCCAACCTCGTCAACAAGTTTATAGTCAACATCCAAAAGATTCTTTAGTTCCAGCTTCTAATCTTTGGACCCCTTGTTTAGAGTAAGTGTTTGATTTACATATTTATAATTTATAATTACAATTATACTAATATCTTTTTTCTTAGATAATTACATTTAACCATAAATAAAAAACAGATCCATCTTTATCTATATTTGAAAATGAAAAAAAAGGAAAAAGAAAAAGGCCAAATGATTGTTTCGATATTATGATCTTTTTTTTTTAAAGTTTTTTTTATACCAAACCTATGTCCAAATATATTTAAAATTGTAAATAACTCCCCTCCCTCCCCTCCTTTTGGAGTAAAGTTAATTTGTACACAAACTCTCTAATTTTTTTTTAGAGTTTAAAATAAAATTAAAAACATCTCCAATTCTCCCCTAATCTATATCTTTTTTTTTATTATTTTTTTGTAAATCTTGAAGTATTTGGTGGATATTGGTATTTATTATGGTGATAATAAAGTTTTCTATTGAAGTCCACCTACTAGACTTACTCCTTGCTAAGTTTTTCAATTAAATATCTACAAATGTAGTTAAGCTAGTTAATATTAAAAATCTTCAATTATTGCTAAATTCATTTCAATTTTGTGCAAGCAATTAAGGGTATTGAGAACAATATAAAAGGAAAATAAAATTCTTTTCGATAGGCAAAAACATTTTCTTCTATCGTCTTCGAAATGGACAGTAATGATAAAAGTCTTGGGGATCTCAAAAGAGTAAACATATAGTGCGGTAATCTACAATCATTAGAACAAGAGATTAAAGATTTGGAGAAAAGTTCCACCAACTAAATATCTTCCCAAGGAAAATATTAAGTGTGCAAATTCGACTTTAGTAACGGTGACATAAAATAAAATAAAAATATCCATTTCAAATCTTTCATTCATCTCACAATGACACAGGTCTAGGAAAAATAACAATTCCCAGTTTAAATGTAGTTTCGATCGCGATCTTAGCCCACTTTAGTATAAAGTATTATTATGCTGAGGTGAGAGTGATCTTTAAGTTGAATTGGTTATAGTAACATCTAATGATTCAATGTCACTATTTATTAAAAAAGAGTGAGGCTTGGTTTATTTATTTTTTAAATCTTGCTGATTTTCAATCCACAAAAAAGATCCCAAAATTTCCTTTTTATACCTTTTTTTTTTTTTTTTCGATCAATAATTGTTTTGTTCGAAATGAATCCAAATACTAAAAAAAGAGCAGAGATATCGCAATCAATAAAGGGATTGAAAGGTTTAATAAATGGTCACATTGAATCATTAGAACAACAGGTTGGAGAATTAGAGATTAGAAGAGATGCCTTATTAAACGTTGCTAAAGTGATAGATGTATCAGTGATACCTGATCCTATCACATTGAATATAGGTGGTTTTAAACATCAAACAACAAAAGCCACTCTCACAAAGATACCAAACTCATTCTTTAATTTGATGTTATCTGGTGAAATTGATATTAAACCAATGACAAACAAACCAAATACATACTTTATCGATAGGTAATAATAGTATATATTAAAAATAGAGTGTACACTCATACTAATATCATGAAATAAACATACACAGAGATGGTACACATTTTAATTATATATTAAACTATCTCAGAGATGAAGGTGATATACAAATACCAGAGGATATTAGATATTGTGTTAGAAAAGAAATGGAATTTTATAGAATCAATAATCATTTCAAATTAGATGATACAACAACAATTATAGATCAACTAAATTCTCTAAAACTGAAATTAGATGAGACAGAACAAGAATTAGTATTGACAAAGGAGGAAAGCAAAAAGGAGTTGGATAATTTAAAGCAAGAGTTAGCATTGACAAAAGAAGAAGGTAACATGACAACCAAGAGTTTAAAGCAAGAGTTTCATTCTTTCAAAGAGCTCATATTTCATATTGTATAAGAGTCATCGTCAATATTAAATTGTTCCACATTTAAGATCATCAGTGATTGGATAGATAAAGCTAAATTAACAGTTTTTCAATTCTCTATAGTGTAAATTATATAATTTAGAAATATAATATCGAAATATTTTTAATTAATAACTCTTTTATCCAAATACTATAGGCATCAGAAACTAACAAATTTAGTGCATCAGCATTTCATTCAGCATGTGATGGTAAAGGACCAACGATTACAGTGATTGAAACAACAGATGGTTGTGTATTTGGTGGATATAATAGTCAATCTTGGAAAATTCATGGTTATTTTTATGGTGATAATAAATGTTTTATATTTACATTGGTAAATAAACATGGAATTCCACCAACTAAATACCTTCCTAAGGAAAATGCAAACTGTGTTGGAAGCAATTCAGACCCTGTGATTGGCTTCCATAGTGGTAACAATGACATCAGAATTGGAGAAACATCTTCTTATCAAGTGTTTCCCTCTACATATAAAGACACAACAGGTAAAGGCAACACAACACTTACTCCCTCTAAAAATTTTACAATTAAAAATTTGGAAATTTACAAATGTCATTGAAATAATCGATCTTAGCACACTAGTACCAGCATATTATAGCGATACTCAGTAAACATGGGTAGAACAAAAAGAATGGTCATCGTGTTTTTCACAAATACCAATATTTATATTAAACAATAATATTTGTTAAAATAGAGGGTTGGTAGTTCACAATTGCTCAATAAATTACCAAAAGGATAGTTTTTTAGTTTATTATCGATAGTTGTTGATTTCCATGTGATTGAAATTTTTATGGCTATTATATATTATTAGTTAGGAAAATACCAAAAACGCAATCTTAGTATATAAAGGTGTATATAATAAAGAATTTACAAAAACAAGATTAAATAACAAATGAAAAAAACAAATGAAAAAATATAAAAAAGACCATGGTCAAGATTTCTCTGGGTATCTTGTAAGATGAACGAAAGCTATGAATTGGGTGTGTTTCTATAATTCTGATGTCATAGCCAAACACAGGACCAACAGTTGAATTAGAGATTTTGACTACCTTTCATAAACTTAAATAAAAAAAAATAATTTGATCGACCTCTAAATTGTTTTTTGGACAACAATTCCCCTGTCCTCATATTAATTTTTTTAACATAAGGAAAATTTTGACCGCATACGAACCAACCTGGATGGGGATTACTCAACCGACCGATATACCGACCTACCAAAAAGCATCTCTGTTCTAGATCAACCTCATCAATTATTTTAATATCGTAAAATCCAATACAGGTCGCGAACTCCAAGTTTAAATGATAGTAATTGTATTTTATTTATTCTTTAAAGGTAGAAGTAGATCAGGAATATAAAATGTTATAGATAGATTGATAGATCAAACAAAAAATAATAAGAGTGAATAAATTGAAATGATGATTGTAAAGAGAGGTGTTGATAAAACTGATGATGCACTGACGGTGATATCTCCAGTGAATGAATTAATTGTTGTAATTAATTCAATGACATCTTTTTCTTTGGTACTAGGTACGAGAATAGATACATATATCGAGGTACTCTTGTATCCTTGTAATTGTAATACATCTTCAGTGGTAAGAATTCTAGCACGTGCAATATATGGTGAGACTTTGTTGTTTAGTTTGAACAGTGGACTAACGGAAAATAATAGATAGGAATCTGTTGTACTATCGTTAATGATGATAGAGTCTTTGTTTATATTAATCGATGCGCTCATAGAATTCATTTTGTTGTTTGAGATTTCATAGATGGCTTCAACATTGTCTGATGGAGATGTACTATACATTGAGATACTAGTTATTGCTGCGGCTTGGTTGTAGAGTGGTATGTTGACTCTATTATCACAGACAAGCACTGAGTTACTAGTACCATTTGGTGCAATGCTTGGTGAGAATACAAGGTCATATTTGAATGATTGAGATGAAAAGGTAGCAGAGTTGGTGCCATACACTGATTGGACATTAGAGTTTGATCTAATTGGAGTTGAGTTTAAAATATATCCAAATGAATTTGAAATTGCCAAACTATTCAAATCGATTGTGAATACTAGGTCAGAACTTGTAGGAGATTGATATCCAGTGTTGAGTTGATCGATTGGAGATTGTGTAATTGATGGGTTTGATAATGGCTTTAATGATAATTTCAATGAACAATCATAAGATGTATAACCCTGTTCACAGAGACAAACACCTTTTAGTGTATCACAAGTACCTTTACCACATGATGATGGACATGACTTTGGATGGAAATAGAAATAACTGGATCCAGAGTCAGTGTTGTTTACATCAACTATCAATTGATATGGTAAATCTAATAATTCATTGCCAGTTGGATTGATTTGGCATGTAACTACACCTTGATTGCTATTGATTAGAGTTTGAGTACAATCACTGTAGTACTTGTCATCAAAGGTACGAACAAAGATCTTGATTGGAGTATCTGATGTTAAGCCTTTAACAAAATCACCATTGATTGTCATAGTGGATTGGCTTGCTCTAGAGATAGAGTAATCTGTTGTGAATGATATTATATTTCTTACCAATACTAAAGGACTTTGTATTATTAGTCTTCCATTTCTATACAATTTGACAGCACCTGGGAAAACTTCAACTGAAAATTTATCATTGACACTGGTATATACCATTAACAATTTAACAGCCTGTTGATCTACCAAAACAAATGCTTCTCTTCTATTATTTCTTATCCAGTTGCATGCTATGTCACCGCCACACTGGTCAGTGACATGTCCACAGAGAGTAAATCGGTAATTCTATATGATGATATCCATATTAATATTAAATATAATATATAAAATAATTCTATACTTACGTCAAAAATATAAGGAGGGTCGTTTGGATTATAAAGCTGTGTAAGATCAAAGATGTAGTTTTTAGATTTGAATATACATCTCTCAAAATTAGATTCAATCATTGGTTGTCTTGATATTTCTTGGGGTGCATAGAAAAAGAGACTTGCAGATGAATAAAAATCAACATTATCAATGCTTGCCATTACTATGTAATTTGTCCATGCACCTTCTTTTCCAGTTGGTGTGCATTGACATGAAATAAAACCTTGGGATTGATCAATAATAGGTTGTGGACATTCTCTATAGTCTGTGGTGTCAAGACTGTTATAAATTTTCACAGATACGGTTTGAAGATTATTGGCTGGCAATGATTTAATATAATCACTACTGAGTCTAAGTGTTGATACAGCATAACGAGGTAGCGATGGAGTTTGAAGAGTTAACAGATAATGGTTTTTAATTTTCATTTGAGGTGTCCTGAAAACATAAAAATAGTTTTGGAAAGAATATACACGCTTCTCAGTACCGATTCCAATCTCTAAAAAAACTACATCATTTTGTGGTGTTTGATACCTTATCACCAATTTGATTCCTTCCTCATCTTTTTTCAAGGTGGCTACTCTTCGATTAAACATAGATCTTTTAGAGTCCGAGAGATCACAACCACAGTTAGCGGGATCAGACCAATATTCTGAAGTACAATTTTGAACTGGCCCTCCACAAATAGCTAAAAAAGTTTGTCCTACATTGAAAATAGGATCTTTGACAAGGTCTGAAAGATCAATGGTGTAAGCTTTATGGGTAAATATACAACGTCCATAGTCTGACTTGATCATAGCTTGATCTTCAAAATCGACTTGAAGTGGTCTATAAGTAATTGGAGCCAAACCAAAATTATTATTTACAGTCAACTCTAAATTTTGAGAAAGGGTAATGAAAAATAAGGCTTGGACACAGGTTATAGTTGCAGCATTTCTATTAATGAAAATATTGGTACATGGTTGGGTTCGGAAAGGAGGCTGATTGTCAACGATATTAAGAGAGGGATTAGCGCCATCTATTGATAATGATTTGATAAAATCACCAGTTAATGTGATTGCTGATTCCATGAGAGGTACCTGTGTTGGTGTGATTGAGAATTCTAAATTCTTTTGGAGTGTCATAAAAGGTGCTTGAATGAATACATCCAGACCATTTGTAAATTGTTTAAATGTTGTTCCATATGAAAGCTCGACATTAAAGGAATCATATTGATATTGAATCTTTGTGCCTTGTTCATCTTTGATTAAAACAGTTTTTATAAGATCATAATTATGGTCTCTACTACAAGCACGAGATCCAGCACATTCACGAGGGAATCCAGCCAACGTAAAATACAAGGTACCTAATGTTGTATGGGTAAAGCTGTATGATTCACCTTTTTGTGGTTCAAGATGAATATTCAAATCGTTGGATGCTAAATATTTATCTTCAAACTTGAAATAAATTTCTTGAATACTATAGCCTATTGGTTCTATGTATTTGATCTCGTTAAATCCACTACTTTCACCCATAGTTACTTGTACACGATAATCTCTTCCCACAACTTCATATCCACTTGGAATAATTTGACAATTGATAGTACCTTGAATTCTATCAATTACCATTGTATTATCTTGACAAGAATGAGTAAAGTAGTTTCCATCTACACCATCACCTTGGATACTGATATCAATTGGAATTGTATTATCAATTGGTATTTGTTTAATGAAATCACCAATGATTGTGACATCGCTTGAAAAACGAAAGATTTCATCATTTTTCAATGAAAATAATAGATTTTTCATGAGTTTGAGTTTTGGAGAATAGATATAACCTAGTGTTGGATTTACAGAGAATGTTTGGTTTTTACCAAAATGAACAATGACTGAATAGTCAAGAATATTATATGGGTTATCGTATACGCTTGAAAAAACCATTAATAGCTTGGGGCCTTCTTCATCAATCATTAGATAAGGTGTTCGAGGAGAAAATCGATAAGTTTCCCTGTATATCCTAACACATGCTGGAGCACCCCAAGTATATTTATCACATTCATATTTTGAGCCACATATATTAAGGTATATTATTCTTCCATTATTTGCAAAAACCTCCTATGAATTAGAATTAAATTAATAGTTAGTATATGATTGAAATTATGATTTTTTAGTTTAAAATAATTACATGATAACCGAAACTAAATGATGTGTGTGATATTTGGTCATCTGTGAAGTTGACTGTGTAATTATAGTGTTCAAATACACATTTATCAAAATCTACATTTATAAATGGAGTTCTACTTATTTCTTTTGGTTCAGAATAGGTGATGTAATTAAAACCTCGAATATCACCAATATTTAATTCAACTCTGTATTTAGTATCAAAAAGTTCATCACCAATTGGAATATCTTGACAAGTAATGAACTCTTGATCTCTATCGATAATGACTTGACTACAATCACGTTGTTGAGTGCTATATATTGTTACTATTGGTGTTGGGGTATCGATTGGTAAATCTTTGATAAAATCACCTTTGATTGTAATGGTTGATTGAATACGAGGTGCTGGGGGACGAATGACATTAATAAGATGATTTTGTTTTAGCACCATCTTTGGAAGATACATATAAACTCTAGGATAATAATCGAAATTATTTGAATCTAAATTATCCAATTCCACAAAATACGAGAAATATGAAACAAATTCTATCAATAGTTTATAACGTCCTTCATTTTGGATTAAATAGGCTTTTCTTTCTTTCACTGCATAATTAATTGGGCAAAATTGATAGCCACAATAAGCAATTGTATTTCCACACAAGACAAAGCTTTTTGTCTCAACAGTAGTGATTGGGTTTGATGGATCATATACACCTTGTGAAAGATCGAATGTGTAGTTGTAATGTCTGAATATACATTTGTCAAAATCACTTTCAATCATTGGTATATATTCAGTATCACTTGATGGTACATAGCTATAGCCAGCAGAACCTATACTATAATAACCTTTAGCCTGAGTATCAATAGTTAAATTAATGTAATAATTAGGAGAAGAGGAAAATATTTCCGTTCCCAATGGATTATCTTGACATGTGATATAACCTTGACCTGAATTTACTTTGACTACTGGACAATCACGAATATATGTTCCATTATTATCAGATATTTGAATTTGAATGGCAGGTAATGGTGATGATTGAAGATGATCATTTAAATATTCTAGTTTAAATAAACCAGCCGGTGCACGAAACTGCCTATTAGTTGCAACTTGAAAATGAATAGATTTAATGACATCAATATTGGGTGATTGGACAATAATTCTATTATTATTATTATTTATATAGATATCATTCTTGGTATTGAATTTAACTTCGACTTGTACATTAGTTGGATAAAAAGAGTTTGAATAAGTTATCAATAATTTAGGACCTTCATCGTCAATTGACATTTTTGCATCTCTTGATTTAAAATGATATCCATTAAAACAAGCAAAATCGTCATCACATTGAGCATTCTTTGTTCCACATAAATTAAAGAAAAACTCTTGATTTGAAACCTATTATGCATAAATATATATATATGTTTGATTAGTATAACTTAAACAACACTGCTAGTATGATAAATATTTACATGAAATGGTACACTAAGAACAGGTTGAGCAGGATTATAGTAACTTGAAAGATTGAAGGAATAATAGTAATTTGTAAATAAACATCGATCCCAATCTATAGTTGGAAAATAACCGTAATTAATTTCTTTTGTTTGTTTGAAATAGAAAAGATCATATCCAATTAAAGTACCCATTGTAACTTCCAACCTATACAATATATTGATGTACTCTCTTCCAGTTGGTTCATAGATGCAACTAAGATATCCTTGTGTTTGATTTAATACAATTTGATT
>AJWJ01000570.1:0-13984 GCA_000277445.1 Polysphondylium violaceum | reverse complement strand
AGTTTTGTGTGGAGCCAAAATTTCTTTCTTTTTTTTTTTTTTTTGTTAAATTAAATTTTTATTTTCGTGATGGTCGTGACGACCCTCCACACCACAAGATTTATTTGTTTTATTTTTTTAGGTAATAATCAGATCAGAAGACTAAGCATACATGTTATTTAATTAAAAGATCCAGTAGGAGCTATTCCACGATTACTCATAATGTTTTCTATGTGTAATAGTGCGATAGGTCAACTATGTCTATTAGTTCAACAACGTTGTCTTTCTTCTGTCTAATGATCTTCTTTGATTTTTCTCCAAAAAAGAGCACTGAAAAAGAAAAAAACGAAAAAAAAAAAAAAAGTCTCTCGATTAGCAACAATGAATAATGGTTGGCCTCGTAGACCAGAGTCTATAAACAAAGATACCAATAATCATACCCTTTTCTCTCAATGGTAATTTCGTCATATGATGATGATGGTATCATTTATTAAACTAATATTCTTTTGCATATTCTTAGGTACACAAATAATATTGATACAGAGATAATTAAATTGGATGTATATCAAGACGATATTGTTTTGTTTAAAAATGAAAATATACCTCATGATGTGAAGGGTCTCAGATTCCATTTAAGATCCGTCATAGTTTAGATAAATTAAAATCTGATTTAATTTTAATTATTTCAAATCCTTTGCCCAACATCAGTTATTTAGACTTGATTTTAGATGATAGTCATACAAATTTCTTGAAAGAGTTATTTGAAAAGGATATTATTCCCAATACAATAACCCATCTATCAGTCTTTGGTATCACTCTATCGCAAGATATTCAAAAACCCTCATCAATCACACATTTAACTATAGAGCAAGTCAATGATTATAATAATATTCCTTCAACTGTCCAACAAACTAGTTTATATAGAGTCACTGATGAAAATATTGAATCACCAATTCCATTATCAACAAAAAATGTCTTGTGGTTGTCCAATCTACCTATTCAACCAAAAAAAATTCCAATAGGTGTCAAAAGATTATACTTGAAATTTGATTTCAATCACCAAATCTCTAAAAATTGTATCCCAGATACTGTGGACTATATAAAGCTAAATGCTTTCAGTGGACCTTTATCAGACATCAAGTTTCCATCGAATCTTAAGACTCTTATTCTCAAAAGTCAATTTATTCAATATATACCAGATGAATTACCAAAAACCATTACTCATTTGGATATTACTTTGGACCCTGCTGATTTATTCCATTGGTTATACGAGAATGGTTCCCTACCTCATACTATAACTCATCTTAAAATTAGAGTTACTGGTCAATTGCAGCTGAAATTAATTGTTCCATCAAGTTTACTATTTTTAGATATTGATTCTCAATTTCACAAATATATCACTATTATGGATCAAAAAGACTATTACCAACATCCAGAGACATCGTGTATGATATCACCGACTACCATTCAACTATATCAAGCGAAACCACTTTTATTAAATTTAACTAATCTCTCGATAAAGTATGGAAAGAAAAAAGATTATGATCCAAAGTTTAATTTTTCAATTTGTCCTCCGACTTTAACAATTTTAAAATGTCCTGATCAAAGATTTATTCCATATGGTAATATGTTTACCTATATCGAGTATTCAATTGAGCCCTGTATTCATAAGATAGTATTTAAAAACTCTGATAAACCAATTTCTGCTGCCAATCTTCCAATCCAATTTAATGTCAAAACTACTGTTTTTACACCCAATATCATTGACAAAGTAGAAGAGCTACATATAGAAGCAATCGAAGAAGTCCTGTATCAGTACTATGAACCCGAGGTTCCAAGTAAACCAAATTTAAATATTGATGTAAAAAAATTATACTTGAGTTTCTCTGCTGTCCTACCTGGTTATGTCCCCTCTAGTGTAACCAATTTGGATTTAGATGCTTTTCCAAAGATATATCCTGGCTCAATACCCGATGGTGTTAAAGTTTTAACAAGCCGATATGGTTTAGAGTTTGATAAACCTGATCTTATTCCTCCATCTGTTCAAATTTTCAATTGCTGTCAACTAAACTACCAATTTATTCCACCTACTGTTAAAGAAATCAATATTAATCTATCAAACGAGAATCTCAAATATTTAATTCAGACTAAAAAAGAAAATACAAGTTTTATTAAAAAGTAAATAGTTTATTATTTAATTTATAAATTATTTTATACTAATATAAAAATTATTTTAGAATAAAATCAGACATAGTAAATGTATCCAATGGCTCATTTTTCAAGATTTGGAGAAATAATTATTTGAAAAAATTAATATTTGAATCAAAATATCCATCCTATTTTATCCCGACAAATGCAGATCAAGTTTTGAAAGCACAAAATAGATTTAGAAATATAACATTGGGTTTTACAGATATCAATAGATTTACAATGGAAATGTTTCCAAATCATTGTTTAAATATTATAGGTGTTGAAATTAATTTTCCATATTCAACAGATTTGTTGTTATCCATTTTACCAAGAGCTATTACAAGATTAAAAATCAATTATGTTAAAAATATGAAATTACCATCATGGATAACACACTTGGAACTCGTTCAACAACAAGATTTTTGGTTGTCACACAATCAATTGAAATCTACTGATATCCCGTCATCGGTAACCCACCTATGTCTTTGGAAATTTAAAAAAATCTTGCAAAATATGATACCCTCCACTATTAAATACCTTGAAACTGATTGTACTAAATTTGGAAAAAACTCTATTCCTTCTGGCGAAATATCAGTCAAATTTAAAAACATTTGTACAAATAGCTATGAATTTGAACTTGGTTCAAAAACTGTGATCTCTAAGCCAACCAACCAGCTGGTTCCACATATATTTGTTTGGGATAAAAACCAACCCCTAACTCAAGGAATAGTACCAAATAACACAAGAAAATTAATATTTGGTGACAAGTTTAACCAACCAATATTTGAAAACTCAATTCCCACATCAGTCACTGAGATTATTTTTGGTGAAGATTTTGATCAACCAATTTCAAGCATTTATCTTGCTCCATCTTTAACTTGCATTTCATTTGGTAGGGGATCCACATACCTCTCCTTTGAAACTTTACCATCCAGTGTTAGATATCTTTACTTTTATTATCACATTGGCCAGAGGATGGATACAATCCCTCAAACAATTGATCATGTTTGTCTTTACAATACTCCATCAGACTTTTCTCCCCCACCCCATATAAAGCATATTCAAGTTAAAATGATTTTAAACAACTGTATTACCAAAGAAACAACAACTTTGAGTCTATCTCCCTCTGTTTCGAGTATTCAAATAGATGGTTCCTTTGTTTTAAAAGATAAAATAGAATCAATTGAACAAGAGATTTCACAGTTTGGCCAACATGTACAAATAAACTTGTTACCGGGCTGTTTCAATTCTTTTTTAAAACCAGGTTCATTGATTTCCAATATCAAGTCTATAGAATTTGACAGTTCCTACAACATACCGATTTTACCAGGTTCATTGCCAGACAGTGTCACTCGAGTTTGTTTTGGTTCCTCATTTAATCAACCATTCTCCCCACCACCATTCCTCAAAATTCTAGATTTAGGTCTTTCCTTTAATCAACCTATCAAACTACCAAACTCTCTTGAACAACTTTGTATCTCTAAAAAATTTAATCAACCATTTTACATTGGGTTCTTCCCACATAATCTCAAGATTATTCGTTTCTTTTGTCATATTGATAAACCTTTTGAACGCTTTGTGTTTCCCGATAGTATCCAAGAGATTCATATCTATTCATCCAAAAATGATATTTTCCCAACCATTGATAGTCTTGCAACAAATCTCAAGATACTAACCTGTCATTACTTTTACGGTTTATTTGATTCCTTGCCTTGTTCAATTCAAGAATTAATTATTACAGAACCATATCTAAAAGCAAATCAAATTAGTGCTCGAGACATTCCCGATTCTTTATCGCTGACCAAATTGACAATTGCTGAAAATCAACCAATTGTAGATTTACAATATTTACCAAACTCTATAAAACACCTTAAACTTGGCAAACATCACTTTAAAGAGAAGATCCCAGACACTATCGAGACTTTAGAATTTTCCAATGAAAATAAATTTGGATTTAATTATCATTTTAGCAAGAAACAAAATAAATAAATAAAAAAAGAATATGATGTCTATTAAATACTACTCAATCCCTTTTTGTTTTAAAAAGGATTAAAATATATTTATTATTTTAAATAATACACTTTTTCATTCATTCATTACTATTAATCATTATTATTATCACTTTTTTTCCTATTATTATTATTTAATAATTATTTAAACTTGTTAATTGCCAAGAAACTAGTTAAACTTTTTCTCATAAATCTTTCCAATAAAATATTAAAATCTTTCATCACAAATGAACAAATAACCACAGAAAAGAATTCACCAACTCTACGTAATCTATTACTTAGATTACTGTGACCTAAACTTTCACAACAATTCATCCAAGATTCTAAAAATTGACTTTCTTCAAATACAGAGTTTAATAATCCAATATAATCTTGACCTTCCCTATAATATTATTTATTATATATTATTAATAACCACTATATTATTATTATGATTATAACAAAACTTACAATTTAGAAGAAGGAGCTAAACGAACAGCACCCTTTGCAACGGCATTACCAAACTTTTTCATTTTATTTGCCCAACCCTTTTCATTTACTTTTTCAATCTTGATCTCTGGTATAAAGGATAAATGGAAATGAAGAGCATTTTGAATTCCATCCAATTGAGAACAGAATCCATCAATTTCTTTGGAAACGGTTTCTATATTATTCTTGTCAAATGGTAAACTATTGCCACCACCGCCACCAGTCTCTGATGAATATTTTTTAAGATTTTGAAGAGACTCTAATAGTTCCTCAAGACTTTTAATCTTTTGATCGACGGCTGTAAATTTACAACCAGTTTGTTGCCAAATGGTTTTAGGTATATAGAGTCTGGGTGTTAGATAGGATCCTGATTTAATAGTTTTAGACAACACTCTCATCAACCAAAAAGGTTTGTATGATGGAAATGCTGGAACAGGGTCCAACGATAGTTCTGCTGTGATTGATGGTGATTCTTCTTGAAATACTATATTCTCTTTGGTAGTTATTGTTGTGCTACCAGTTTGTCCTGATAATAATGATTCTAACATATCTGCTCTAGCTAAATATTGTTTAGACTATTGTTGTGTATGTTTATGTGTGTTAATACTAATACTATGTAAAGAGAGCGATGATTTACTACTACTAATTACCTTTTCTAACATAGCTTGATAGTGTTCATCATTAAGACTAGATATATCGTCAGAGGAATTTAATAGATTTGAAGCCTCTCTGTAATTGTGAATTGCAACTGTATAATCACCTCTATTATCTGCATTTACACCAATTCTAGCCAATGCCAATGCTTGCCTAACAGAGTTTAATACTGCTTGATTTTCGGTAGTCATTTTTTCATATACTATATCTATCTATTGGATTCTTTATATTTGGTGTCTGCTGTACTACTATTATTACTATTACTACTATTTCTCCTATTTAATTTGAGTGATTCTACAAAAAGTATATATAATACAATACAAATAGACTTTATTACTAAACGTGTTTGTGATGTGATATGTGCTGCGTGATATATTTATAAATAATAAAATTACTGATACTACTATACTACTATTACTTCTACTACTATTACTACTATACAAATGTGAATGATGATTAGGTATATTCTCTTCTATCCTTTTCTGTCTATCTATAACAATAAAAATACAATAAAACAAACACTTATACTCTAGAGAGTGTGAGTGTGATGTGGGTATGTTTTTGCGTGAGTGAGTGATCCCCCTATACTATGTGCGCTTACAGAGACCCTAAAAAAAAATTTAAAAAATTGCAAAAAAAAATCAATACTTTTATGTGGAAAAAAAAGATTTTTTTGGTTTGTGTGTTTTTTTACATATACAGATTTGTTTGTTGTGTTAATGAGAATGAGTGATAAATACTCTGTGTGATAAATATTATATATTAAAAATATGATGAATTTTTTATTTAAGATTACATTACCACCACCCCCACTCATTTATATACCCCATAGTAGTTATTATTATCATTATCTATTAATATTAATGGGGGTGTGGTTTTTATTTTAATATTAATAATATGATGGGGGAAAAAAAATGATTCAATGAAAATAATATTTTATTCGAAAAAACATTTTAAATAAAACACAAGTGATAACAAATCACCGAGTCCATCCAACGTCCACTTCACCATATGATCAGATTATAGTTTTCATTCAATTTCACCGCACTGACTAAACTATTATCACTCTTTATGTTTTTTTTGAAAATTCCTTTTTTTTTTTTTTCGTTTTTTTTAATTAATTTTTTTCAATTTTTTCATTTTCAGTTCATATAATCAAATATAGACGCATATACACATAAAGTACATATTATCTGTATACTATACTGCAGCATACACATATATAGAGTCTTTTTATTAATTATAAATACAAAATAATAGAATGATTGATGAAGATTACGAAACACCTTATGCTGGAGAAGAAACAGTTTCAATTAAAGATCAACTTGTAGCTGCTTTTAAACAAAGAGAATTTAGAGAAATGTTTTTAGGAAACTTTAAGAATTTTGCACTTTTCTTAGGTGCCTCTGCAGTCATTGCCACCTATTTTGAAGATTTTGCCAACTCTGAAGATCTTATCAAAGCTATGGGTATTTAAATAAAAACAACAAAGAACAACTAAAAGATAATACAAATGTATATAATTAAAAGGAAACACAGTTTATATTATTATTTATTTATTTATCTAAGCAAACAGATAGATAGCACAGCAATGACAGACAATCACAACAACAAGAATATAAAAGTAGAAAAACAAGAGTATTAAATATATTTGTACAGAGATAAAACAGATGATATCTATTCTTGTTGTTGTTTGTTGTTGTACAACAAGACCTTTATTTACATTTTTAGACGAGTTCGATTAATAAGCTAAAGAGATACAAGACAAGATTTTTAAAAAAGAATGAATCAAAAGATGCAATAGGATGGGTTGATGATGTAGGAGAATTACTATCACAACATGTAAAGAATGTGTAGATTAAAAACCACCATAGGAATCTAAGTGTAACTAGTATGATTTGAGCTTTTGAGTGGTATTTACTATATTGTTGTTGTGGTTTTTTACTGCCACTATTACTCTTGTTTCTTTTATAGTTGAAATGATCTATGACCAACATTGGAGATAAAGATAAAAAGAGTAGAGGATATAATGCGATTGAACTAGGTGGCAATGCCATTGATTTACATTGATCAATACAAAGCCAAACTTGATAAATTGTTTGAAATATATATACAATTTTCAATGATCTTAATAAACGTATACCATAATTACATCTTGCAAATATATTGTTGTTGCTATTATTATTGTTGTTTATCATACTATTGTTATTATTGTTATTGGCATTATTTGGTGGAGATGGTAGGGATAGGGTTGTATTGGTTCTTTTTGATGATGGTGATATTGGTTGATTTCTTTGTTTAACTACTATTCCTTTGATTCTATCATCGTTGTCATCATATATACTCTCATCTCTATCAAATAGTATATCGTCGTCGTCATCGAGGAAATCTTCAGAGGTAGTAGAGGTAATAGATGTAATTGATTTCGTTTGTGTTATCAACTGATTGCCTGCACTAGTCGTAGTTATATCTATATCATCTTGTTCTTGAATGATTTCATTACTCTTTCGAATACTACTGCCAGTGCTATTGCTACTGGTGCCTGATTTATCTTGATTCATAGCATTTGATTTCTTGATTGAGTTCTTTCGTTTAGATGCAGTAGAGCTAGTGGTGGTCGAGGTGGATTTAATGATTCTCTGGATGTACAGAGGATTGATGGTAAACTGTTTGGTTTTCGACTGGATAAAGGGTGAGAGGAGGATCTTGGATATCGATGGTCGTTGGCTGGGCTCCCTTCTGAGCAGCGCGGCGATGATCTCCTTGAGCTCTTTGGAGCGGGTGGGTGTTGGCGGAAAGAGGCACTTTAGGTCAGAGTAGTTTTCAATCTCGTCGAGGAGATACATCATGTTTCTGATGGGGTCGTTGTCGATAAACGGGTTGCCCGCATACTTGTATGGGAGCGTGCCATATGCCATCTGGTACAAGAGGATGCCTAGCGACCAGATGTCGCACTTTTCCGTATAGGTTGCCGACATCTCGCCATTGTTGTTCTTTTTGAGCAGCTCGGGTGCCAGGTACTCGATGGTACCGGTGTTGCCGGTTCGCTTCATCATACGGTCGTTGAAAGACGAGTTGATCGTGTCGCATGTGCCAAAGTCGCTGATCATGAGGTGCGTGACCTGGCGATCAGAGATCGAGTCGTAAGACTGGTGAATGAGGATATTTTGCGGCTTGATGTCTCTGTGCACAATGCCGGCGTGGTGGAGATATCCCAGGCCGTGGCAAAGGTCGATAAAGAAACTCCAAATCTCGTTCTCGCTCAGCATGCCGCCCTTCTCCATCATAAAGTCTTGCAGGTTGCCGTTGTTGGCATACTCCATCAAGATATACAGACACGGGATCTTGGGGCCAAAGTCCGCGGGTTGGTCATACTCTAGCCACGAGTGTTTGTAATTAATAATGTTTCTGTGTTTGGTCAGCGTCTCCAACGCCTTGACCTCTTTGAGCACCCTAAATAGCCATGGAATGTTCTCGCCCACCGGTACCTTTTTAACGGCAAACTCTCCCAAATCTATATTGTTGATAAAGTGTCTGCACAAGTAAACTGCACCAAATCCTCCCGATCCAATCTTTAGCGACTCTCTGAAAAACTTTTTATAGTATCCTATGTTTAAAAACTCATTGGAAATGCCTCCCAATGGTGTTGTTGGGTCATTGCCGCCACTGCTACTGCTACTGCTATTCTTTTTCTTTGATTCCTTGTCTGCTGAATCTAACAAGAGGAAATAGTTTTTAGAGATATACGGTGTCGACGATACAGGTGTTCTGTGGTATATCGATGTAGACAATTCCTGTCTTTGGTGGTGTTGATGCTGATGTAGTTCACTTTGACCCATACCCTGATCGTCATTGCTGCTGTTGTTGTTTAGTTTATGCCCACCATCCTCCAACATAGGTGGCAATGAACGACTACAAAAGGGACAGTTTCGAATCACATTGTTATTGCTAATCGGTCCTGATATGGAAGATGCCGATATAGGTGTAACTGTAGCCACTGTGGCTGGTATCAAATCCAATGGATAAACCATATTACTACCACTACTATCTATACTATTCTTTTTAATGGTTGTAGTGGTTGTGGTGGTGATGGCAGCAGAGGTCAGTGAGGGTGAGGGAAGACTATTGATCCGAGAAGTCATCTGACTGCTAGTACTCTTTGACAAATCAAAATCCTGTTCTGTCTCTCTAATGACTATATTCTTGTTGTTGGCATCGTATAGCACTAGTTTCTCTAAATCCTCATTATGCAATATAACTTGAAGATTGTCATGATATATAATTAACTGTTGATTATTATTATTGATATTGTTATTGTTATTGTTACTACTACTATTATCTTGATTAATATCAGTATACATATTGCTGTTGACACATATTTATGAAATGTTTTTTTTTTTTGTATTTTCATTTTTTATATTTTTCCATGTTTTTTTTTTTGGATATTTTTATGACATGAGTAAATGTGTCATTTTTATTTTTTTAAATTTATATAAATAGATAAGTATATGTATTTTATTAATTGCTTTATCAGATATTGGATTTTAATTATATTTTATACTCTAAATTTAAAATATAATGATAAGCTTTAAAAGAAACTTTGCGTTTTAAAAGAAATTGCAAAAAAATTACCATAAGATTCTTTTTGTAATTTTTTTTAATATTACTTTCAATGGAAAGCCACATAACACTCTGAGGAATATATATGGGTACACAATTGAAAATTAATTTCACAATTTATTAGAGAAAATCGCAATATCCCAGGATACTATGGCCTTTGTTAAAATATTTTAGATTAAATTTGTTTTATTACGAGCAAGTAAACTTTTTATTTATGATATGATCATTTATCTCTATAAATATCATTCGATTAATAATCTGATTTTATATTATAACTAAATGGAAGAATGTTATTTCCCAAATCATATGAGCTTTTTTTTTACCAACAATTCTATTTGTACATGTTAAATTTCAAGAGATTTGATAGTATCCGGTATTTTTCCTTGATACTTTATTCCTAGTTTGAGATCTCTAACATTTGGGGATAATTTGTCTAGATCAACAATTGGTTGGTCTACATGGAGATATAGTTTTGTAATTGAAGTTGGTAATTGATTAGCTGAAAAACTAGTTGCATAATTGGTATCATAATTGTAATCAAATCCTTGATCATAACCTAAAACCAATTCAGTGACAGAGTCTGGAATTGATTGAAATAAATCTACAGAATAACCAGATTGAAATGATAGTTTTAAAAGATTCATTGGCAAAGTTCCTTTCTCTAGCTTTTGTTTGAACCCAACGCCAAAAGTAATTTCTTTTACACTAGATGGAATGCAACCCATTGGAATAGGGTGATTGAAATTCGTGCCAAAATCTATTACTTGTAATTGTGGCGGTAGGGTAGCTATAGGTTGATTATAGTATGGTGAAAGATACAGTTCCTTTAAAGATATTGGAAGCGTATCACTATTGAGAGGATGAGAGTAATTAAAGCATAAAGAAAAACTTAGTCTTGTTACAGTGGAGGGAATGGAACCAGGAAAAAGAATTTGATTAAAATCACTTGGAAACTCTATAGATTTAATATTTGACAACAATGAACCTGGTTTAATATAAAGATTATAGAAACGGTATTTGGAAACCAAATTAATTTCAATATCTAGTTTTGGGACTTGACTTTGTTGTTTAGAAATAAACCTCAAGTGTTTGTCATAGTCGTCAGTGTCATCAGCATAATCATCATTGTCTACATAATCCAATCCATTTTTAGATTGAACACTTTTAATTGAGGAATTAATTTCCAAAAATATAGATCTAGATAAACATTTTAAATGTCTAACAGTGTTTGCTAAATTGGTGACCAAGGTCCGGCTTTGTACATGAGTAACATTTCTTGGTAGAGTTTGAAACTCACCATGATACTTTGTATAAAGATGTGAAACAGACGTTGGAAGCTGAGAAAAATCAAATGGTTCTTCAAGAGTGACAAAATACAAATACTTGCAAGAGTTTGGCAAACAGATATCAGATAGCTTTTGTGAAAAAGCATTTCCAAGATGAATTTCAGTGACTGATGATGGAATTGAATTTGGCAAGATTATTTGATTAAAAGCATTACCAAACAATAATCTCTTGACGGTGAATGGAATGAGACCCACTGGTATGATTTTATTTTGAGACCAAACGAGTGTATGTGTTTGAGGAGAAATGGATTCACTCTGATCATCATAGATTTGATAAACTTGATCCAATCTAGCCAATACAAATTCTTGAATATAATCTGCGTCTTGAAAAGTTGATAGTGGAAATATTAATCTTTTTACATGAGATGGAATGTAGTCTTCTATCTTTTTCACTTGAGTACCATTAAAAAAACCAAAATTCAAATTGGTAAACTCTAATTTTTCAACCGAATAAGGAATGAGCTCTGGCCATATATTATTGATTGAATCAAATATCAAATGTTTTACACTGCAAGGGATTTGTATACATTCTAGACTCTTTTTTGAAAATTTATTCAAGCTGAGCTTTGTCACCGAGGATGGGATCATTGAAGTTTGAAATTGAAATGCATCCCCCATTTTCAAAGATAAATGGGTGATCCAATCTGGAATATAATCATTATTATATACCATTTTTAATTTAGTAATCGATCGTGGTAGATTCTTTAGCACATTTTCCATCACTGGCCCAGTATCACAAAGATACACCCCTTCAATACCTTTACAATTTCTTGGTAAAACTCGGTCTTTATAAAAATAATCATTTGTTAAATATAAGGTAATATTACTAAATCTTTTCTGACCCTCTACGATATCACCAATATCATCAGGTGCAAACATTGTACGACAATAATAGTTTAATATTTTGTTTTTTAAATAAACATTTCTCCAAACTGAGAAAAATGAATCAATATTTATATTATTATAAGGTGTATTTATATGTTTTCTATAAAATAGTATTAGTATTTGCATTAATCCATTAAACAATAGCTAAATAAATACATTTGTTTTGGTTGACTTTGATTATTTGTATCGTCAACATTTGATAAAAATAATGAATGATTATATTTTGAAAATTCAATTGATAGCTGTTTAATATTTGGTGGAATTAATTCAAGAGTTATATTTTGGTTTGAACAAATCACTAATTTCTCTACTGATAATGGTATGATTGATTTATCTCTGATTTCAAAATCCTCATGATTTAAAAACAGCTCTTTGACACTACTTGGCAGAAAACCTGGAAATAATGTAAAGTTTTTCCTGAGCTCTAGTTGTTGCACTGTATTTGGAATGTATGTAGTTGTAGAATAAAGTATATCCAATACAAGTGTTTTTATATTCATTCCAACCAAACTACCACCAACCAATGTATTACTATTATCTTGTGACAAGCCAACAATCATCAACTCTTGTATACAATCATTGGTGACAGGTGTGAATTGACTTGTGCTGAAATTGAATGCCATCGGTATACTCTTAATGACATCACCATTGTTGTTATCGATTACTATCTTTTCTATGAATGGAAAGATAGAGTATTCCAAGCGAGTGAGATGACGCTGTACACCATTATTGGGTATATACAATACACTCGGACACTTTAGTAATAGCACTGAATGAGGTATATCGTATTTATCGACTCTACCCTCATAATGCCTATGTCCATCAATAGACAATGCTGTTAAACTTGATGGTAAATCTGTTATTTTAATCATGATTCCGACTAATGATTACTATTTTCCCATCGTGCATGACCTTTTCAATTGATTAGTGCAGCAACTTCAACGATCTGAGAAAAAAGTGATAATTTTATTTTTTTATTTTTTTTTCATTTTTTTTATTTTTATTTTTTTTCATTTTGATCAATCATAATTGCCTTTTTAGTTGTAGTGTACAGATAAAATAAGATGAAAAACACATTTAAATCACAAGAATCTAATAAATATCTTCAAGAATGTATGTATTGTGTTTAATATGCATATCAATGTTATTCATTTTATTAACATTATCAACCAATAGCATGGCAAGAATCAAATAATGACAAGAAAAGTAATTAGATTACATTAGATATACAGAGATACAGATATACTAACATATAGCCCACCCATTTCATCTCTATAGAAATTGTCATACATGTAGATGAAAAATCATATAAAGCAAATATTATAAATCCAAACTTTTCAGTTTTATCTGAATTACAGAAATCATACAATACTTTAAAACAACAACAAGTTGCCTCACCATCATCTTCCACCGCATCACCCAAACCTTCACCTAAACCAAATACACCTGCATGGGCTTAAGGACTGCCATCAACCACAACACCACTATTTACCATCGATCTAATAGTATTATTATTACACAGGTGATTCAAAAGTGATTTAATTTACACTCTTGAAACATATAAAAGCATACTCATAATAATAATAATGTATAGCCCCCCATCTCTACCTGAGATAATATAATATAACAAACAATAAACACACAAACTAAATCATTGTTGTGATTTAGGATAATGTATAGACACAAACTCCACAAAATAGACTCTCACTCCCTTATTATTATTTAGCTCATTCACAATAATAATAATAATAATAATAATAATAATAATAATAATAATAATAATAATAATAATAATAATAATAATAATAATAATAATAACAAAGACATAAATAA